>JASAMY010000012.1:0-44168 GCA_030248085.1 Paralinhomoeus sp. GSCO2_6 | reverse complement strand
TCGTGCGTGTTGCTGCAGGACGAAGTTCCTGGACGACGCGTGGATGGCGCAGCGCGGTTTCGAGGACCTGGAGCTGGAGATGAGCGAGCAGCACAGCTGGTCGAACCGGCCCGTCTCCCAGCTCCGCCTCCAGGCACCCGTTACCGTCACGCCCGAGGTGAGCAAGTGCACTCGCGGCCCTGTTCGTCCTGGCTCCTGCGCGCCAGCGGCAACTGCGTCAGAGCGCGGTCCGTGGATGCGATCGACATCATGCAGAAGACCGGCTTCGACCAACTGCCCGTCGTCAACGCCGCCGGGTCATGCTACTTCACTTCGACCCGCACCGCCGCGCGCACGCGGCCAGAGGATGGCGTTGCAGAGGCTGAGCGTGCGCTGGGCAACCTCATGAGCAACGTGGTGGCGGGGAAGTGGCGCGCGACACGCCCGTCGGGGAGGCGCCCCTCTACGCGCAGTTCCAAGATCCGTCTCGAGGCGCCGACCCTGGGCCGTCTCGGCGTTGCATGCTCGACAAGGACCACTTCGCGCTCGTCACCCACCAGCAGACACGGAGTGTACGCCACGGTCTCCTCAGTGACGGGCGCCAACCTGTGGGACGTCTGGGTCAAGGTGTCCGCTCTCGCCTCCGAGGAGTCGGAGGATCACGAGGCCTTAATCCACGTGCAGCCTGGACTGCCTATCAACCCTCGGCGGAGGGAGGGCAGACCAACGCCAGGCAATCCCCGGGGGCAACCGCCCCTTCCATGCCGCCCTTCGGCGGTCATGGCTTATACACACACACGGGCGCCAATGCAGCATGCGCCGCTCTATGCCAACGCCACATGCTTGTCCCACTGGATTTGGTGAATCTGATGTGATGGTTGGGAGTGGGGGGGGGGGGTCGTCTGTTTCGAGATGCTAGACGCCCGCCTAGGTAGCCCGAGCGGGTGTCCGAGTTCAGGAGAGCCCGTTCGGTGAGCCAGCCCCCCAGCATCGGGCTGACTGGGTTTCATCTCTCACCGGCAGCCGTCGAATGTGACCAGAGAGAGGCCCCAGCGATCATAGCAGCGGCTCCACACACAAACAAACAAACACACAAGCTCAGAACCAGCGGCAAGGACTCGTCCGTGAGTCGCAGCGTGGTGGTGGGCATCGTGTCGCGTATCGACCTCCTCAACTACATCACAGCCGAGTGATGGCGTCCGAGCGATTCGTAGCCCAAACATTGGCGAGAACAGTCTTGTAGTCAGTTCCTTTGCCGTTGTTTTGTTGTTCGTTTGATCCGAAGCTAGTTGTTGACATTTCCAGCGTTGGGTCGCGTTGGACTGTTTTTTGTGTAGGCAGGTTCTGGCATGGCCGGAAGAAAAACAACACCAACGCCAACGCCATCGTACTGTCCGTCCGTCTGCAATGCCACGCTAACGCATGGTTGTGCGCTAGATGGATTGAGCTGACAGCGACACGGGAAGATGAAGAATTCCAATATATACTAACGATAAGCGAATATCAATAGGGGTAGGCGTCAAACCCAGATATTACACAATCCTGATAAAATGCGTATGGCGGCAGGTGGTGTACTATGGACAGACGAAACAATCAGCGGTGTGCAGCTGCTATGACTTGGGGGGGGGGGGCGCAGAAAAAGTGTCACGTGCAGAGTTCTCAGTCGGCGGAACAGAGAGCTGCATGACTTGGCCATCACCGACCGATCCAACATCGGCCGACCACTGCTGATTCGCCAAGGAACGGGTGTAGTGGTGACTGGTGACAGCAAGTCGAAATCTCAAAAAGATCGAGCTGCGGTTCTGTTCACTTTTATTTGGCCAATCCCAACACATCCCAAGGGGGCGTAGATAACGCGAAGCGTTGGGGAAAGTCCAAGGACGACATGGGCACGGCGAAAGCAATAAGACTACAAACTTGCAGGCCTTGATCACCACACTCGCATCCCTATACAAGTTTCTACGCTCTCGAAATGCCAAAAATTCATCACCTTTGATGTAGATCACGAAGTTCCTAAACTTAGAAGTCACGATCTCAACCGGAAGGAGATTAAGGAAAAATTTGCAGGTGGCTGCAAAAAAAGTGAATATGTGACGCTATTTTGTTAAAGTCCAGATTTCGGAAAGAGGGGTATTAATCAAGGCACGCCTCAAGCCACTTACGCGTTGCAGCTGATCAACTTTTTGAACAAACCGTGTATAAAAACTGAACCAAACGTAGCAACACGTCACATATTTGGCACTTTTTTTGTGTTCGCATCCATACAAAGGTGCAGTGGCAATTATTAGGACCTACACACACTGCATACACATATGCCGCATGAATGAATGCCACTTGGTTGTGAACAGGAAGGACCCCATGATCTTGCACATGGAACACGATGCACGATGCAGGCTCGCACGCACGCAGGCACGCACGCACGCAGGCACGCACGCACGCAGGCACGCACGCGCACGCACGCACGCACTAACACACAAGATGTAAAATGGTGCATTGCACAATGCAAACATTGTAGGTCATCATTGGATGAAATGCCAATAGGGGAATGACAAATGGAGCCAGTACAGTATGTATGCATTGCCTACACATCACTAACTGCAGTGGCAACCTACATGTCACAAACATTAGCAGGGTTCCGATTATTTATCCAGGAAGTTTGGCTGTGCCAGGTCCATGGTAATGGCCAATGGCAATGCATTGTCAGAGAGATGAGATGTGAAAGGGTTGTTGTTGCGTTTTGGCTGAATGAGGGTGGCTCGCACAAAAAATGCCGAATATGTGACGTGTTGCTGCGTTTGGTTCAGTTTTTATACACGGATTGTTCAAACATCAGCTGCAACGCGTAAGTGGCTTGAGGCGTGCCTTGATAAATACCCCTCTTTTCCAAACTGGAGATTAACAAAGTAGCGTCACAGATGCACCTTTTTGCAGCCACCTGCAAATTTTTCCTAATACAATGTTTTTTTTATAAGACAAGCATTGATACGCAAAACCTATGCAGGCATGCGCGCACGCTCGCACGCATGTATGCACACACGTGTGCGCGCCTGCACGTATGCACGCTCGCACACACGCACCCACGCACGCACACTCGCACGCACGCACATACAGACATACAGCAGCAGACCAGAACGCACACATGCCCCAGCATACCAAAAAAAAAGCAAATGTAGCGTGTCCGGTGGAATCCCTCAATCGCCGTAGGAGACACGCATCGTATAGAAACGCGCCAAAATCGGTTCAGATACTCAAAAGTTATAGGCGATCAAAAAATCCAAAATCCGCTCTGATACAGTGTACACCCGGACAAAGAAGTGTGCCGCGCGTTACTTGCAACCGGTCTGACAGACATGCGCGCACGATGGCGCGATCGAAGCGTGTGAGCGTGTGTGTGCGTGCGTGCGCGTGCAGTTTTGCTATAGTGCTGCGTCATAGGGGGTACATTGTGTGCGTGCGTGCGTGCGTGCCTGCGCTTGCAGTTGTGCTATATTGCTGCGTTTTAGCATAGTGATGTAAAGTATGAAAATGATCGCTATGACTAGGCGGTCAACTTTGCGTGTTTTAACCGAAATGATCCGACCTACCCACATCGAGTTGTTTGTGAAGCAGCCCATTTGAAGGTGTGCGTGCGTGCGTGCACATCTGCAGTGCCATATTGGTTCGTCGGAGCATAGGGATGTAAAGAATAAAAATGATCTACACGTGCAGGCGGTCAACTTTTCCGTTTTAGCCGAAGTGATCTGACATACCCACATCGAGATATAGCGATTTTCCCGGAAGTGAAAATATTTTGATGCGTCGGAGCGCGTTGGCACTAAGGAATGAAATGTTCCACACCGATTGGTGATCAACTTTATTATTGACCTCAAAGCGATCCGAGCTAACCACACCGAAATATCGCCTTTTTATGTTATTGGTATAATGGAGAGATGTATTTTGGTGCGTCCAATGCGGTCCAATTGTTGAAACTTTTCTAAGTTAGGACCTGGCCATTAACTTTCCACTTTATAGCGAAGCTCTGCGACGAACGGTTGGAGCGCCTATAGGGCACAAACTTTTCGGGTCCTTCAAAAAAGCATAAAATCGGCAATATCTCTGGATATACATAGTCTAGACAAAAATCTTTTGGCACCACAAATTTTTGCCATGGGCCGCCCGTACGGGCAAAGTTTCATCCTGATTGCTTTCGGCGTTCAAAAACTGTGCTCCAAAAACTGGGACGAGAACATGAAAAAAAGCCGCATAATTGGAACATTTTTGGAACTATTGACCCCTTACAGTAAAACAAGAAAACGCGTTATGGCGCGTTCGATGCCCCAGAAGAAGGCGGTTTATTTGCGCCATAACGCGTCAAAATCCGTTCAGGCAATCAAAAGTTATAGGCGATCGAAAATTCAAAAACCCGCATTGAGAAGTTGTCACATTAGGGTTGTACGCTGACGCGTACACCCTGATTCCAAGCTGACGTAGCGCTATACAGGAATTGGCTACGAACTGCGACAGTACGCGCCCCAAGTTCAACAGCACGTACGTTTGACAATCGGCGACTGTGACCATTCTCAGAGTGAATGAGATAGCCCTCGGGAAGGTATAATGCACGTTAGGGGCATGGGGCATGCGGGCGCTCGCCACCATCGTTATGCTGCGCCCCGGGCCAACTTGCGGAAGGCGTGCACGGTGCTCGCTGAACACGGCTGTCTAGAGGTATAACATGGCCGGCGCAGGGATGGCGGGACTCACAGGCTCCGTTGACGCGCCCGACGCCACAGCGGTGAGCAGCTCCGCCGGGTGGTCGATGAGCGTGAACAGTGCGCCCACGTTAGTGCTGTAGAGCGAGCAGCTCGCTTGGCATCCGAGTGCCACTTCCAAACGACGCAGTCCGCATGCGCACGACACTCGGCGCAGCAGCCTGCCGCTGAGGATATTCTTCCCGCGGACGAATTTCAATTTGAGCAGAGCGTACCCTCCTCCAAGAGGGGCGACGGAGTAAAAGGAGCCGTTTAGGTGGCTGAAAGCCATGGCTGAAAGAAATCTTGGCTTCTTCGAAGCTATGCCAAAAAGAAGACCCCAAAAGTAATTGCGCTGCTGCCACCCTCTCCCGAAAACAGTGGCCCTCATCTTTATTCTCGGCTTATGCCTCGGGTAAAAACCAACAAGAGGTTGACTGTCTAATGCGTACGTACCGTGTAGCACTTTTACAGCAGTCTATGGTCAATCTATTCTATGGCGAAAAAAACGGTCTCGAGAAGCAGAAAGGCAATGATGAAGTCAGCAAGTGCCATCCTAGGCTTTCCTCGTTATATTGTTGAGTGAGTTGTTGAGTGTGAAGTTTTTTGATTTCGAGAAGCTTTGAGAGTGTGACCATGCGCGGGTGTGGCGATGCTGCTGACGTCTATGCGAATTGCCAAGCAGTGAAGGTAGGCAACTCTTGCGATGTCCATTCAACATTAGTTGCAGATTGACACGCACATACCTACATGTGTCCAATTCTAGCACTCCGCGTCGATTTTTCGTGCGTGCGTGCGCATGGTTTTTTTTCTAACTATATTTTGATACCACCAACACACAGCACCCAGCCGCCAACAATCAGTAAATATCACAACGGTGTTCTTCTCCCGCTAGGGAATAGGTACAGGTACCTATTTACATTTACAGGTATCAACTATCAACGTTACGTTTGTTGGCACAGTATCCTGTGCACGTGGTCGCAACTCGCAACTCGCAAGCAACCCACAGTAGAGGGAGCACAAACAGAACGGCGCAGTCTCCAACAAGAAATACATTTGAAAATTTAAATACATAGGTATCTGCTACTGTTGCCAAAAGTACACGGGGGGGGGGGGGGTTACCCACCCCCAGGTCAAAAGTTACCCCTCCCTAACCCTCCCCCCCAGAATTTTTCCAAAGTTTTCCAACTTGTCTGCAACTGTAAAAAGTAGTGTATTTTTTTCGCCTTTTTAGTGTTTTTTCAGCTGAAGAACGCTATTTATAGCCTATTTTAACCTATTTTTGACCAAAAAGTGCCTATTTAGACACTATTTAGGTACACTTTTTTACCCTCTGACACCCCCCCCCCCCACCTCAAAAACCTGGGCCCGTATTCATAAACAAAGTACTTACTACCTAGTTGCAACTATAGAAAATACTAGGTAGTTGCAACTATAGTTAGAACTTTCTCAAAGTTGGTATTCATAAACAAGTTCTAACTATAGTAAATACTAGGTAGTTGCAACTACTTACTACCTCCGCATAAAGGCATGGTCTCGCAGCGATGCTGCTTGAACAGAAAGATTGTGCGCGCATTTTCGAATGCATTACGACGCCGCCGTAAGTGCGACGAGCAGCAGCTACTGAGAGGCAGGCGGAGAAGCGGTCAATCCGTCAAGCGGAGAAAGCGACCGGCTCTGTCAAACTATAGATTCGCAATCGGAAAGGACGGAAAAGTGGGGTCGGTCGTTATCGCGATCTGGCAATCTCGCTGCTGCTCATGCGTCTGCTGCTGCTGCTCAATCAGCGGGTACAGGCTCATGTTTACGACGTCGTGCACGCTGTGCACCATTTATACCTACCTATCGTCCTCAGTCGGGTCAGTCAGTCAGTCGTTTCCGTCCTCGACGTTGTGAAGCGGTAATGTCGTCTTTTTCGTCAATGGTGTTCACAGCGTTCGTCAAGAAGCACCACGCTCCGTCTCCGCGTCTTGCAGCAGCAGCTGCGCACGGCCGAAGCACAAGAGCGAGCTGCTGAAGAGACCGCCATGGCGATGTGCTAAGTGGCTGATGCTGCCAATGCTGCCGGGCCGGCTACGGTTTCCCACTTCAGCCGCTGTCTGCGCGATGTAGAGAACGCTTGTAGAGTTGTGACAGGGTTGCTCGATTTAAAAAAAAAGTTATTTTTTGTTGACATTTTTTATGCAACCCTGGTTGTGAGACGCGCGCGAATTCTGCGACAGACGAACCGCTGTATCAAATTGTACATTTTGGCTCTTTACAAAGATCAAAATCGATGGAAGTGCTTGTGCTTGTACTACCCCCAGTTAGCAAGCCCTTGAGCTTGCTAAAAACTACCCTAGTTTTACGACCTACTAACTAGTTGCAACTAGGTAGTAAAAAGTATATACTACGTTTATGAATACCACCCGCATCCTACTACCTAGTAAGAAGTTGCAACTACCCTAGTATTTAGTATTTACTATGTTTATGAATACGGGCCCCGGTTACATGTATGCCCATGAGGTCCCCCTCTCGTCTGGGACTTCGGTCTCGAACTTCAAAAAAAAAATCAGTGGGCCAGCATGCCTTACTCCTTTTCAAACTGGACAAGAAATGAGCGCCACATGGTATTCACTTTTTTGCAGCCACCTTCAAATTTTTCCTTGAGAATGACGACCGCAGACATGCACGATTGACCGCACAAACCCAGGCACAACAACTGACACACCACGCACATACGAGCAACAGCTGTTCGCTTGTGAGGATCGTGTTGCGTCACTTGCGTGTCAGCTCCTCGGCTGACCCGCCTTCGCCCGCCGACGCCACAGCCTAGATCAACCGTTGTCGGCGATGCGCTGTCGCGAGCTGCTGAATACACTGTGACGCAAGCAGCGCCAGAGACAACAACAGGCGAATGGAGCAGCGTCGACGCGCTCTTCCTAGATGTCATCGACGACCACCTGCGTCTATCTAATAGATGAAGCTAATTGCAGCGCGGAAAAACACCACGTAGCGCGGAGAACTGTGTCGTAAACGTATTTAGATATCATTTCTCGACGGGAGCGAAGATAATGAGTTGTGTCGCTTTGGCCCTGTAAATCTATAGGTGCACGCCTCCAGCGGCGCGTCAGCTCTAATCGACCCCGCTCTGTGTCTGGCGCCAGGCCAGGCCAGCCAGGCCTGGCGAGAGGCCTGGCTTAAATAGTGGCTTGCGAGCAAGCTTTGGCAACACTCAAGCACTCAGAAAATCTATACATCTGAATCGAAAGCCAGCGCAGCGATGGCCAAGTTCCAGGACCCGTCCGCTCTGCAGTCGCTGCTGGCCCAGCTCCGGTCGTCGTCACGCCGTCTGCGGCCGACGAGCGCCGTCTGCGCCTGCTGCCGCTCCATGCGCGCCGAGCAATGGTACCTCTCATCGGCGGCGCTGCGCTGCGCCGTCTGCCGGTTGGTTTATCTGTCTGCGCCCTATCCGCGCCGCGCACTGTTCCCACATCGGCTCTCGTGTGCAGGGAGTGCGGCGTGCGCCTGTGCAAGCGAGACGCGCGTCCGCAGCGTCGGCATGCGCAGCTGAAGGCCGCTCGACGCGTCTCCGCCGCGACGCCCGGCCAGCGGTCGGCGGCGGGCCCGCTCTCGCCCGTCGCTCTCTTCTCGACCGCCCTTCGAGGAACGTCCTCGCAACGTGAGCCGCAATGCCACCGTCTTCCGCAACCGCCACGGACATTTTGCCATGCTTTGTGTAGCGACGAGCCAAGAAGAGGTGGAGGAGCGCGTCTTCTGCCAGCTGAAGAAGCAACTCGACAGCTTCTTCGACGACCTCCTGCAGTAATTGACACCACCTCAGCTTGCCGACAGGCTGGTAGCCGAGCGGGTTCACAGATTAGACGTACAGCGCAGCAAATACCTAATTAGGCACTGTGATACGTGACTTGTGTTTCGGTACATACATTGTATATTGTACTCGGAGGGCGCAATCAACCAATCCGACGGTACAGCGGGCGACGAGCAACATACCGTAAACCCTATAATTTGCACCCCTAATAATTATAACCCTCCTAACACCACTTTGAGTTTAAAAGCCCCCCCCCCCCCATAATTACGCCCCCTCCCTAATGGACCATCGTCTCCTGAAAGGCAACATTTTGGGTGTCTTCTGCATACGAAAGTCTCGGTGTACGTATGTATACATGTACATATGAGCATGTGCGACTGTGTGACAGTGTTAGAGTGTAACAATGTATGTGCGCAGCGTCTTTTTCCTTTAAAAATCGCCTCCACGCGCCTTTCCGCCCACAAAGCTTGTTTGCGGCTGTTTGCGCAGTTGGGCTAATGCTCGTCGCCGGCAAATGCTCGGTCAGCCCATTGTATTGGTGACACACACGGGCACGGGCTGGGGAGTTCTGCGCAGTTCGGTGCTAAGAGAAGAGCAAATCGTTCACTTGGGCCGGCTGCGGATCGTCTGTGTCGTGGGACGCGGGCGGCCCGTTCGCCGTGTAGTGCCTGCCGAGCAGGTATAGCTCGGCCGAGGTGCGTCGCGAGGCGTCCGGCTTGAGGACGCCGACGCGGGAGAAGCGTTCCGAGATGCTCGAGAGCAGGCGCTCCGTCAGGTAGCCGTCCCAGACCTTGCAGAGGAAGAAGGCGCGCTTCAGACGCCGCCGCTCCTCGTCGCCGCCCACCGCGTCGAAGGCGCCCACGGGAGCGAGGAGCGCGTCGGCCACGCGCAGCGCCGTCGAGGCCAGCTCGACGATGCGCGCGTTGTCGACGTCCGCCTGTCCGGACGGCGAGGGCGCGATGTCGCAGAGGACGGCGTCGACGGCGACGCGTCGACGTCGTCGCGAAGTCGGGCCGGCCGCCGCTGCTGAGAGGGCGGCGGCGATGCGAGCGCGCGTCTGGAGGGGACTGTAGGCGGCCAGGTCCCAGTCGGCGACGACGAGCGCGCCGTCGACGGGCTCGATCCGCTTGACCACGTCGACGGCCACGACGCAGCCGCCGGGCGAGACGCGCTCCGCGGCCACCTGCGTCCAGCCGCCGGGAGCGGCGCCCAGGTCGACGACGACCATGCCGGGACGGAGGAGGCGGTGCTCGTCGTCCATCTGGAGGAGCTTGTAGGCGCTGCGCGCCCTGTACTCGTCGCGGTCGCGCTGCTTCACGTACGGGTCGCGCAGGTGCTGCAGCAGCCAGCCCTTGAAGTTCTTCTTCGCCGACGCCCTCGCGCAGGTGTGCAGCAGGGCGCGGCGCATGTCCGGAATCTCCTTCTACTGATACTCACGGGGCCGGAATTTTCACAGTTCCCGTACGTGTCGATCCGAAGGTACGACGACGACGCGTGGCACGTTTATTCGCGGCCAGCACAACGCAGCGGTGTGCACTGAGGACTAGAGGAAGTAGGGCGAGGCGTTGCGCTTGGGCACGACGCGGCGGTCGTCGGGCACGGCGTGGAAGATCTTCGCCTCGCGCTCCTCGCCGCCCCGCAGCTCCAGCACGGCCGCCACGTTGCCCGTCCGATAGCAGTAGTTGGGCGCTGCAGCGAGCGGTGCAGCGCCCAGAACAAGAGATGCGCAACCAGCCAGCCAGGCACGCACCCGACCAGACGGTGACGACCGAGTCCTGCCAGAGGTACTTGTAGCCCTCCTGGACGAGCTGGTGCGCGCGCGCCAGCAGCGTGAGGCGGTTGGCGCGCAGGAAACGCTCCGTCACCGACTCGCCGAACAGCCAGCCGGCGCCTCTGAAGCGACAGGACGACGGTCGACGACTGCGCGCGCGGATGGAACTCGTCGCGCGCGGAGACGCCCGCCTGGGACTGACGAGCCAGGTATGGCACTCTGGATCGGGGTCCGACCACATGATGTCGCTGAGCGCGCCCTTGTGAGGCAGCTCGATGTCGCGCTGCAGCACCCTGAGAGAGAGAGAGGTGAGCCAGTCATCAGCGTCCAACTAGGCGACGATAGTCCTGTCTCGTTCGTACAATGCAAACGACAACAGAAGGTCACAAGAAAGTTGGTTGGGAGGGGGCCTTCATCTAGACGGAAAACCTCATTTGACTCCCCGCCGAAGCCTGTGACGGGGTCAGGTCAATGGGTGGGGGCTGGGGGGGGGGGGATGCTGAGGGAGTTTGAGTTTAGACCTGGCATCTGGATGACCCACCCAGGTAAGTATGCCCACCCCTCCAGAAAAGAAGAGGGGCGTAGTCATCCCGAACCGAAAATCTTTTGGGATTGGAGGGTTGATTGGATTGAATGGATTGGATTGATTTGAGGGGATTGGATTGCCAGGGGGTATATAGCCCCATGGGTTGGGGATGGGACAGCGCCTACACCACCTTCTCACTGTGGATACGACACGCTAAAGCGCACAAAAGGGCTATTTTGGTGCAAAATTTACCATGTTGACCGCTCCGCACTGCAGAATTTCTTATTGCGGACACTTTACCCAGGAGGGATGGCAGTAGACACTAGCGGATCCAGGATTTTCTGACAGAGGGGGGAGAAGGTCAATTTCTTCTCACCACACAAACTACACTACTGTGGAATAGACAAAAATGACGGTATTTTTTAGCCCGCTTGCGAATCAAACGTGAGTTGGAAGAGAACCACAGCGCCGCAGGCGAAAATTTTGCGCTTTTGAGTGCCTTAATTAAAGGAAAACGTAGAAATCTGCCCATTTCCCCCTGTGCTCGCCCTTCTTTCCTGCTTTTCCCCGTGATCTCTTCCCCTCCTTCCCCCCCCCCCCAAATCTGAGCTGACAGGAGGGGGAGACCCCCCTCTCGCCGTCTGGATCCGCTAGTGGCAGTAGACCCTCCGATACCTGCAACCGGGTCTGGAAGAGTGGGGGGGGGGGTAAATGGCCGAATTCTGGGGGGGGGGGTGGTGTCTGGAGCAAAAAGTGGGGGGTAGCTGGCCATGTTTTTAGTTATACTGGTACTTTTTGGTCAAAAATGGGTATGAATAGGGTCTAAACAGTGCTATTTAGCTGTTTAATGGTCATATAACACTGAAAAGCACTGAAATACACCAACATTTACTCACTTTTATCGTTTTAGACAGAGTGTAATCCCTTGGGACAATTCTGGGGGTTTGGGGGGGGGGGTTGAAAATACGGCGGGGGCCCCCACCCCCACCCCCCGTTACAGGTATGGACACTCCACTCGACCCCATACATCCTCCATTGGCTTCAGCAGACCCAACTTATCCCTGTAGGGGGGGGGGGGGGGGCGAGGCCGGAACGCAATGGGGCTACTACACCCACCACCTTCTCTCCCCAATACCGATGGGTGCGTGTGTGTGACGTGCTGACGCGAGCGAGGGTGCTAAGGCTGGACAACGAAGAAGCGGGACTGCAGCGCGTGCGTGCGTGCGTGCGTGCTGGGCTCTGCTCACGCGATGGCGTCGAGGGAGCGGACGTCGGGCGAGAGTCCGCCGTGGAGGCAGAGGACGGCGTCGTCGACGAGCGCGGCCACGGGCAGCAGGTCGAAGACGCGGCACGCGGCGCGCCACACCGTCGAGTTGCCGTACTTGCTGAGGCACTCGTCGTAGAAGCCGTACGCCTGCCGACCACAGCGTGCACGCACGCTCCCAGCACACACAAACCGCACATACAGAGTGAGACCGACCTGCGTCACCTGTCTCGACTCGTGATTGCCTCTGATCAGCGTGACCCGGTCTGGGTACCTGGCCCTCAGCGTCAGCAGTCGCGTCAGCGTCTCCAGACTATAGTGGCCTCTGTCCACGAAATCGCCCATGAACACGAACTGCGTGCCCGGTGGTGGGCCTGAATGGGCCAAAATCTGTGCAGATCATCAGGCACCTGTTTGCCTTTTTTCTTTAGAGCCGACGCACCGGCGACCCTCAAGAGTTCCTCTAGGTCGTAGTACTGTCCGTGTATGTCTCCGCAGAGGGTGACTGGCGTGGAGACGGGCACGACGTTGGGCTGCTCGGCCAGCTGGGCCGACACGAGCTCGCAGAGGGCGCACATGTCGGGCTCGGGCAGGTACTTCTTGCGCGACGCCAGCGACACCCACTCGGCGAGCGAGAAACGCGCGCCGCCGACGCCCACGCTGACGCCGCAGACGGCGGACGTCGACGCGCTCGAAGCCGCCAACGACGACGCCACCGCCACACCCGCAGACGACATGACCGACCGACCGGGGACACACGACGATTACGATTCGTGGATCGGGCGTTTTACGAAATCCGTAACAAATGCCGTAACCGCAACCAAAACGTAAAAATGACGGTGTCGCGGACATTTAAACTGTTCTATTTATTTGCAAGTTGAGATTTTACACGACAACGACAACGATTTACACGACAAACCCTTTCAAGAGGGCGGCCCTGACGTCCGACACCCAGCAGTTGACAACGTAGCCATCCTTGACTCCGGCTCGGGTTGCCAACTTCTGAGCAATCCACTCGTGGTCGTCAGTGCTGTGGCCTTTCCACACGATCTTCTGGAGCAGCTTCTTGTAGACCCCAGCGATGGCCACCGCTCTAGTGGCACGGAAAAGTAGCAGAGATTTGGCCAACTGCGTGCGTTATTGTGGTACACTTCCCTGAAAATCAGGATTTCCAATTAAGATTACTGTGATTTAAAAATGACTTGATCGATTTCGATGATGATTGGTAGAAGTCTAAGCTAGGCTGTGCTCTAATGATGTGTTGAGTTTGAAGTAAATTTGTTTGCGAACGCCAGAGTCATTAAATTCGCGAACGCGCCAAGTCGAGGGTGCGCCACCCTGTATATTGCCTTCACTATTGGGGGATTTACAATAAATCCGAAGATTAAATTTTCACAACCACCAATGAATGACACAACCACTGCAAAATGTCCCTGAAGTTGTTCCTAACCGTTGTCTACATTGGAATTTCGACCACTTCAATTGTATGGGTCGTCTTGTATCAGGGTGTACGCGGCAGAACGCTACTGTTGATTGGGACGAAACTTGGCGTGAGCACGTAGTATATGATGGCAATTTTGTGCCCCAAGGTAAATTTATCTAGGTGCTTCGGATCTATAGTTATGGCCGATTTGGTCATTTTTCGAAACATAGTCGTTTTATTTTGGCCAAAACCCGACAAGAGTAAAAGTCGAAAAAAAGCCGAGTAAACCCCCAAATGTTTTTTGATATTCGTGAACGGCTTTACAAAGAATGTCTGGGGCGCTTGCATGACATTTGAAATTCTCACCACATAATGAGATATTGGCAACCAAAATTTCGGCAAATCCGACCAAAAAAAGTTTGTGACCTATAGGCGCTTCAACCGTTCGTGATACCGCGGTGCTGTAATGACAAAAGTTAATCGTCCGGACTTGGAATAGGTTACTTTCGACAAATGGGAGCGCTCCGATGCCCGTGTCTCTGTCAGCCCTCTTCGAAAGGCCATTTTTTAGGTGTTTTGTTCCAAAAGTTTGTTAGCTATAGACGCTTCAACCGTTCGTCGCAGAGCTGTGCTGTAATGATGAAAATTACTCGTCTGAACCTGGAATAGGTCACTTTCGAGAATGGGAGCGCTCCGATTTCCATGTTTCGCAGCTCGACCCTCTTGGCGCACCCCCATTTTGGGCAAAATTTGGAACTATGATCGTGCATTATTTTTCATTTCCTGAACGAATTCTGGCGCGTGATAGCTCAAAAGAAGCGCATTCAAAGGGGAAATCGATTAAGTCATAACACGCTTCCATACGCTTGTGCATTACCGAGAAGTTTTTGGAGATGGCAGGACCCACTTTACATAACAAGCTTCTTGGTTCGTCGCCCACTCGCGCCTGCATCAATTGGACGGAAACCTCGCAGGCATCTATGCTCCACATCAAAAAATGAAATCGCCGGAGGGACTCTTGCTACATGCCAGCTATGGTTTACTGGGCACATTCTTCTTTTTACCATGTTCCCTAAATCAAGAGGTCGCTGGTTCGAATCCCAGTAATGCCTGCCTGTGCCTTTGCACGTGTCCCCTTGGAAAACCCATCAGCGTTGCTTTGCTGCAGTGTCTCCAGTCCATTCCACATTTTTTGTCTCTTTTCTAGGTTCTTTTACCAGAATTTTGGTAATTTTTTGAGCCAGGAAAAAAATTTATGGACGAATGCTCGCTACAGCCCCTGATACATGAAAGTGACACATCTGCACACCCGCACGCACGCGCGCGCACGCACGCACGCACGCACGCACGCACGCACGCACGCACGCACGCACGCACACGCACGCACACGCACGCACGCACAATGTGTACAGTGGTACACGCTTTTCATAAGCTTTATGGTGCAAAACACTGAGCATGCGTCCGTTCTGGTCTGCTGCTGTGGGTTTGTATGTGTGTGCGTGCGTGAGTTTTTGATTAATCTTTCTTTTACGAAAAAACACTGTATTAAGGAAAATTTTGCAGGTGGCTGCAAAAAAAGGAGAATATGTGACCCTCCTTTAGGCCCAGTTTGAAAAAACGCGGTATTAAAAGTAGCCACTTCATCAGATGATCAACTTCAGTTTGGACAAACCGTGTATAATCGAACCAAGCGCAGCAACACGTCACATATTCGGCGTTTGTTGTGCGAGCGATCGCACACAGCCACAACACTACCACTATCAATCCATCCTCACAAACTCTTTCATCTCTCTGACGATGCGCATCATTCATTAGGCATCGTATGGATGGACAGGGCACACAGCCAAAGATTCTGCATAAATAATTTCGCTACCCTGCCCATCTTAAATTTTTAATATGTGGCTTGCCCTTACAGTAAGTGATATGCACCATCAATTCACGATCTTGAGTACCAAGTACATTGTATACCCTACATTCAATCTTCGATTCTCGTTCATCTTTGTTCCGCTTCTGTTAGCCTGTGCCTATGGATGGACGGAACTGCCATCTGTAGACGTCCAGTCAAGGACAAGGCCCGCTCTCGTCTCTGAGTCCAAGGAATGAAAGGCCTCGGTCCTCATGCAGCCTGGACTGCCTTTCCAGTGATCAAAGCGAGCACAACAAACGCCGAATATGTGACGTGTTGCTGCGCTTGGTTCGATTATACACGGTTTGTCCAAACTGAAGTTGATCATCTGATGAAGTGGCTACTTTTAATACCGCGTTTTTTCAAACTGGGCCTAAAGGAGGGTCACATATTCTCCTTTTTTTGCAGCCACCTGCAAAATTTTCCTTAATTTTATTGCACTGTTCTTTCTTTATTGGTCCGGTGACCCTAGAGACACTCTTCCTCTTCACTGAAAACAAAGTCTTGGCCACGCTGGCCCGCCGCGCCCGCTGTGTTCTGTAGTTGTTGCTATGTCGGTGTCATTCTCGCCACTTTGATTATGGGCGTGACCACTTACAGCAACAGCAGCCGTGCGAATGGAGCAAGATGGCTGAAGAACTTGCGTCCTCTGCACGAAGCGCCGAGTCAGTGCGCATGCGCGTCCACGAGGCACACCGAAATAACGCCGTGGAAGCTGCTGGTCGGTGTCGTGTGTTTCGCCATCGGCTACTTTCCACAGCTCTACTGGATGAACGTGAGCATCAAGATGGACCTCTGTTTTTACGCCCTCAATTTCTCCCGATCGAACGCACTGATCACAACGCCTCTGTGGTTTTCTAGTGGCGAAGATTCTCATGGAAACAATTGGCGAACTGGTGATCGATACAAAAGTTCGAGCCATGTTCTTTGGCTTGCTGATCCGATGTGACTCCAGTAGCAATGATCTGTAAACGCGCGCAGAAACGCGACATCACTTTCTTTGTGCAGCTGCGACCCGAAGGCGTCATGGTATGCCTAGCTCGACGACCAAATCGCAGGCGTGGTCACGCACGAAGTGCATACAAGTGCTTGGACGTCTGAGAACGTCACTGCGCGCGTTGTGTGTTTTCACGAAAATTACAAAAACGGCTGGCTCAAAACCGTTAGTCACCTTGTAAATAAATTGTAAATTTCGACATCAATTTACCTAATGCGTACCATGCGTACCTAGTGAAGCACAATGAAAAAAAAAACGCTTATACAATTGTACATTCAGAGAACCTTTGCAAATTTATCGACTTGTAAATTAGGTAATTAATCAATTTAAATACCGGCAATACCGTAATTTTGAGGTTACGCTTTGGGTTACGGTTACGGTTACGGTCGGGGTTACGGATTTCGTAAAACGCCGTTTTATCTACGCAAATTGCCGGCGTAGGACGGTTACGCTTAATGCAGCACACGTTAAATGCAGCACAGGTTGTATATGATAAAGAATGCAGGAAGGTAAAGTATGCAGGCAAGTCGACTTTCGCTGTCTAAGCCTAAGACTAAGCCTAAGCTAAAGCCTAAGCAAAAACCTAAGCCTAAGCCCAACCTTAAGCCAAGAAAAAGCCGCGGAAGTCAACTTGCTTGCATACATCACCTGCTTGCATGCCTGCATCCTTTATCACATACAACGTGTGCTGCATTTAACGTGTGCTGCATTTAACTGACACCGCGTAGGACAAAACACGCGCTCCGCGCTCCGCGCTCCGCGCTCCGCGCTCGTGCGCTCCTGCGCTCCTGCGCTCGGTGCGGAAAATAGTAAATTCAATCAAAACTCGGAATTCGCGCAGGTTTCGCACGCTGGAATTCAAAAAGCCGAAAAATGGACGAGAACCGACGAGACCTCACGCCGGAAAGAGGAAGCACGCCGCCGACGCCAGCTTTCACGCCCTCCCCCGCCGCGCCTGCGGGGGCGCCCTCGTTGGGGGCGCGCACGTCCTTTGCGAGTATATCTAGAGCCGTCTTGGAGCCCGTCTCCGCATAGTAGGCGAACAAGGCCGCCAGCTTCGTCGCGCCTTCCTCTGAACGTGATGACAGCCACCGTAAACTCGACATCGGGCAGCGGATGGCTTAGTGGTAGTGAATCGGCCTCTTTCGGCGAGCACAGTTCTGGGTTCGATTCTTGATGGATCCACTAACGGGGACTTTCTCTCCCTGTCAATGGATTTTCTCGTGCTGTCGCTGCCTTAGATCGCAGATGGCGTTCTTCCGAAAGTCTTTGGCGTGTTCCTCCTGGGTAGGGTCTCTAGACAGGGAAGCGTCAACCACCACGGATATGGATGGGTAATTTGTTATGCTAGCTGTGCCGCTCGCGAATCCACCATCGCTGACAGCGACTGAGAGCTGCTGCTTCAGCGAGGCGACGTAAGTGTCCTTGATCTCCAGGACCGCGTGCTCCAAGTAGAGCTTCAGCTCTTTCTTCGTGTCGACGTGCTCGTCGCCCTCGGCGGCCGCCGGCTGCTGACGGCGCTGCCGACGCCGACTCGAGAACAGATTTTTCATGACGGGGCGACCCACAACCACAACCCAACTACGAGAATTTTGAGGCGCTCCCCTTCAACCCACCGCAAATCGGGACGTAGAGAACGCCAATCGACGGCACTCGCAAGAAGAATACACATTTATTAGGCGTGCAGGCACAGGCAACGGCGGTCAGCTAGAGACAGGGTCAGCTGTCGGGTTCATTAGAAGTCTGCGTCTTGCGCTTCTTGGGAGGGAGGCTCTGGGGAGGGGGCATGGGGCCCGTCTTCTCCTCCGCCTGTCTTCGGCTCTCGGCGCCCTCCTTGAGCAGTCGCAGCACGTCCTCCCTTGTCACGGGCTACTGGATCGACGTCCACGTCGACGTCTGCACGAGCGGCTTGGCTCCACAACGCCACTGGGAACGCATCCTAGAGAGTTTACATCATCGCTGGGCTGGAAGATGAGGCCGTCGATCTCGTGCGACAGCTGCTTCGTGAATTTGTCCGAGAAGAGCTGCAAAACCGGCCTGTTTGCCTGGGGGGGGGCGTTGCCTGGGCGCGCATCTTCTCCACTTGATCGGTGAGCCAGAAGTCCTTCTGGCGCACGCTGAACGGCTCGCGCGCCTTGTCGACGACGCTGTCGGCGCTCTGCATCGAGCGGTGGCGCGGCGCCACGATCTCGTCGCGAATGCACATCAGACGGTGACCGAAGGAGCACTTGCCCACCGGCTTGCCCTGAACGACCGCGCGCGCGCGCTGCGCACTTCCAACCCCAACCAGCGCATCCAAGACCAGATTCCAACTGGGGTGGGGGCACCCCAACTCGGCCAGACCCAGTTACATGTAAGTCCAAGACACAGAAACACAAACTTTAAATTGCACGATGTCGAAGATGAGATAGCGAGGCGTGTCGACGCCGTTCACCACGTCAATGATCATTTCCTGCAAAAACAAAGAAAGCAGACGTAAAAGAAGCACGCAAGGAAATTCCTTCCGCTCGCCCACCCCATCCAGCAGAGTATTCTCAACGTGGCGCACTTCCTCGGCCTTGCTGCGACTGTGCGGGAAGACCAAATGGGAGGGCTTGAACGCGTTGTGGTCGCGGTCGAACATGTAGGTCGCGTCACGGCCCTCTATGTACATCATGTAGCTGAAAATGTGCTCTCGCCACCAATGGCAGCACGTAACAAAGCCGGGTTTCACAGCAGCGTACCGTACTCCGTCCGCCTTCCAGCTGACCTTGTAGCGCTTCTGGCCCAGCAGGTAGGCGTTCTGTCGGGTCACGGACACCGGCTGGCTGCCCGGAAAGCCTTTCCTGCAATGTGGCAGCTGCTGTCTGTCCAATGTCATGACGAGCGAAAGGAAAAAAAACGAGACTTTTGCCATTGTATTGTATTACACATTGTATTACGTGCGGAAAATTGTGAAATGCGGTTGCTTTTTTCAGAATACCGTATACCAGCGCAGGAGCGCACGAGCGCACGAGCGCGGAGCGCGGAGCGCGGGGCGCGGAGCGCGGAGCGCGTGTTTTGTCCTACGCCCAAATTGCCGGCGTGGGGGTCGTCCAAGTTCCAGGTATGAACCACTTACCAGTACCACTAGCACTGGATGGCCTTCTGAAATGCTGTAATGTTTAGCAAAAGAACAGACTGAAACTGAAGAGCTCAAGAAAAATGCCAGACATGCCAGAAGTGACGCACCAAGGCAGCTGTCATTGTGGTGCCGTTAGGTGGGAGCTGAAGGCGCCCGCGAAGCTCCATGCCACACAGTGCAAGTTTGTGCAACTGACGTGTTCTTACTTAAACACGATTAGCTACAACACAACGACCTTCTTCTCAACCCGCTCAACACCAATAGGAACAGGCTAGAAACGCGGGAGGAATGTCTAACGGAAACCACGGACATATCAGCAACCTTTGCTAGCGTTGGAATCGAATCATGTTCGGTTTAACAAATGATGAGGATCGAAGGGTTTTTTACTAGTGGGGGTGGGGGAGGCGAACGAACCTATTGGACTTTACCGTCAATTGCAGGAAATTTGTTTCGCAGGGAGAAAGCATATTGCATAAGGGGGGGGGGGCTGTAGAAATTTTGGATGCTGGACTGGACCATCTTGGCTTCGGTTTGGGCACATAATCGGTCTGTCAATTTTTTCCAATTTATACGTAAAGACTGCACCACGGGCATTTCACCGGGAAAGAAAAAGCCGAGATTCACCATTCCCCAGCTTCGATGCCTTGTCCACCGGATTTGCGATTTAGGGAGGGGGAATGGGCGAACAACGTGTTGCATAGGGAGAGGATTGTTACCCTCTCTCTCATAATCTGTCCACCCCCTCTCATCCCTCCACCCATAATTTTGTTAAGGATTTTCACCCTGTCTAACATGATAAATAAAACTGAGTAAATGTTGTTTTTCAGCGCTCACTGGTAGTTCGGTGGAACACGAAACCCTCACATTTGCACAGTATTTTGACAATGTTTTTGCAAATGTGGCCCAAAACAATGCGCACAACGATAATCATCCGAATATAGCTTCCCCTGCTCTCTGCAATCGAGTCGAAATGTTTTCAGCTGCTCAATCTGCACGAAAAGAGGCGACCCTCCCAGCCTCATTGTGCCCAAGTCGAAATTCAAACTACTACAGGTGCGTGTGTTCGTGCGTGCTTCTGTGCTTTTGGTGCGTGAGTACGTGCTTTCCCTCGGTCCGTTGCAACGCGTTTGGACAACAGGGTTGCAATAAAAAAATTTTCATTTTTTTAATTAAATAAAAATTTTGTTTAAATTATCTTTTTGTAATTGACAGGAGCCATCATGGTGGCAAACAAACACAACTAATAGTGCTTCCCTAAAGCCTTTAGAAGCGTATTTAGCAACGTTTTAGTCAAATAGTGACAAATCCGCTGCCTCTTAATGCTCGTGTACGGTATTGCACTATGTTGGGAACCTGCTGGGAACGCCAAAAGAGCTTGGTTTTGTTGCTAATAAGCAAGTTTATGCATGAATAACTGCTAATTGTACCATCTAAACACCATTTAAACGCCTTTTTGCCACTCAGAAGCTATATTTTACCTCAAAACAAAGATTTTTTTATTAATTTAAACATCAAATCCAACATCCAAAATTCTTAATTTTTTTTAATTGTGCAACCCTGGTGGACTGTGCAACAGCTGAATAAGCGCACGGTATACTCTATAGGGAGAGAGCGACGTGACGCTGTACCAGTTTAATCAGAAGTTCGCGCGTCACACCTTCTGCAAGCACTGCGGCGTCCAGAGCTTCTATGTGCCACGCTCCAATCCCAATGGATACAGTAGGATTTTTCTTGGGCGGACGGACGGACCTGCAACTGGGGGTCCTCTCTCGACCTCCCCCC
The DNA here is from genome assembly GCA_030248085.1 of Paralinhomoeus sp. GSCO2_6. Lineage (NCBI taxonomy): Eukaryota > Metazoa > Nematoda > Chromadorea > Monhysterida > Linhomoeidae > Paralinhomoeus > Paralinhomoeus sp. GSCO2_6. Next base: position 22,879 of record JASAMY010000012.1, on the reverse strand, counting down.
CCCCTCCTCCTCCAAAGGAGTATATATGGCGTTTACCTGTCGGAAACAAATAAAACTGAAAAGTGTCAGCAATGAAAAAGAAAAACAGCTGAATGACACAATACACCTTTTTGACCCATGTTTTGACTAAACAGTGCAACTCAATTTCGATCGGAAAAGTTTCATGTACACGACCTCACTTTTTGCTCCCCCCCCCCAACTCTATACCTGTAACTGGGGGTGGGAGCTTTGGGGCCAACTATTTTTTTCCAGCACCCCCACCCCTTCAGACTCGCCCCCAGAATTTCTCCAAGGGAATTTTCAGCTTCTCTAAAACGATAAAAGTGAGTAAATGTTAATGTTGGCTTTTTTCAGTGCTTTTCAGTGTTATATGACCATCAAACAGCTAAATAACACTATTTAGAGTTTATTGTGACCCATTTTTGACCAAAAAGTACCAGTATAATTAAAAAATGGTCGGCTACCCCACTTTTTGCTCCAGGACCCCCCAAAATTCGGCCATTTATCCCCCCCCCTCTCTCCAGACCCGGTTACAGGTATGCCCACTCGGCCAGACTTACAATTCTGACTTACAAATGAAAATTCTGCGTGGCCCCCCAACCCCCCCCCCCCCCAGTTACAGGTATGCTCTACTCTTTTCGACCGCAGGCGTGTCGTTGAAATGCATCGATTCGGACACGGTGGAGTCGATCGATGTGGACACGCACTTCGACGGCCAGAACTGGGAGAAGTACATGGCCCAGCACCCCGAGTTCAGGACGCGCGACCAAGAGAAGTGAAACCGGTTGGAACCGGTTTTGAGAGCTGGCGGCCCTCTCAGAACCTCTGGTGAATTTTCCTTTAGGAATTAGGAATTTAGGACTTCGAATGTGCCACTGTTATCGCAAACTATGACATGAGTATGACCGAGGAGCACGCGAATTACGCGCACGCATACGCGCTAAAATAACTGCATTTAAGTGAGCTTGCAACTGGAGATCTGTTCACTTCTTTGTATGCTGTTGGTCCAAAAAAGCCGGATCTCACCGCCATGCCACCGCCAGCCAAAAAGAAGGGTACCGCTGCGTTGCTTTTGCGCGAGTTGAGTGGGGAAGAGCGTTGGTGTACTGTGTACACTATGTGGCTAGCTATGCTGGCTACCGTATCGCCAATGGAGTGTCCCCTTCTGCTGAAAGTTTGCAAACTTGGTAGTCTTCGTCCGACAGCCAACTACAGGTACATTAGCGGGTGCCATGATCACATGACTGTATACTCAGACACCCTTTGTGTTGACTTCCGTAAATTCCACTGAAACGCAGGCGGCTAAGAACAGACAATGGCACCCAAGTTCGCGCGCCATTACGCCTTTGCGTACTTCCGCCGGCAGAGAGCCCCTGATAGTTCCGCCCGACGATGCAGACAGAAGACGCAAATCCGACAAGGGAAATGGGCACAAACGAATGTGCTGACCGATACCGTGAATCTCAGAGACCCTTCCCTTCCCCATCCGACTCTGATGAGCGACCCCTCCACCCCCCCTCCTCATATCACTGCCCATGGTGGAGGCTCGGTTGCAAAGAAAACCGTGTTGCAACCCACCCCCTTGTCGCAACGCCGTTTACAGTTTCAAATTAACGTGCGACGACATCCCCCCATCAGCAATGACTGTTCAGAGTAAAAGGCAAGTGATGCACGAGGGTCAATGGAGGATTTATTACGGTGTTCTCAAAATCCTCTGCTATAGCAGTTGTAGCGCCCCTCCAATAGTGCCAGGTTAAAAGGTTTCTTGACAAATGAGTCCAACGATGTTATTTTTAACTTGCCTAAGCTTTATTGTTGATACCACCACAGGGCAAGGCAGTAAACGATCACCAAGATCTGGCGAGTTAGTATCACAACTGTGTTCTTCACTCGTGAGGGAAGTTGATCCGCCCATCTGGCACGGATGCCGGCCTGAAGCCCCATAGCCACCCGACAGTGGGGGACTAGCAAGTCTGTGACCGTGTGTGAATTGAACTGAACCCCTGGCAAGGCGACGCCTCGCCAGTGAGCTAAATACCTGCTCGACGACCTGCTCTAACGGTACACTGCTCATGTGACATGGGTAGTGATGGCAATTTTGACGTTTTTCATTTTTAGGTAGGTAGGTTAGGTAAAACTGGTCACAAAGAAGCCTTAGGTAGGTTAGGTTAGGTAAGCTAGATCTTGCTGCTAGGTAGGTAGGTAATCGGGCAAATTCTTTAGGTTATAGGTAGGTAACTTAGGTAACTCCAAGTGTCAGGCAATAGTGCATGCATGTAGTGTAAACCTCCGAGTAGTGCTTGCCAGCACTATGCATTCAGCTTATCTTTACCCTGGGCAGTGTTAGAGGAGGTTTTAAGAGTCTTAACTTTAAACTTTGAAAGTGCTCACCAAATCCAAAATGCAATAATCAAGCTTGTCCACATGTAACAGTGATTTCAGGCGTGCGTGCGTGCGTGCCGGTGCGGGTGTGCTGCTTCGTGCCGGTGCGTGCGTGCCAGTGCGTGCGTGCACGCGTGCGCGCCGGTGAGCGCGTGCCGGTGAGTGCGTGCGTGCGTCCGTGCGTTGGTGCTTGCTTGCGTGCGTGTGTGTGTGCGTGCCTGCCCTGCCTGCCTGCCCTGCCTGCTTGCGTGCGCGCGTGTTCGCGTGCGTGCGTGCGTGCGTGCGTGCGTGCGTGCGTGCGTGCGTGCGTGCGTGCGTGCGTGCGTGCGTGCGTGCGTGCGTGCGTGCGTGCGTGCGTGCGTGCGTGCGTGCGCGCGTGCGTGCGTGCGTGCGTGCGTGCGTGCGTGCGTGCGTGCGTGCGTCCGCGTGCGTGCGTGCACGCGTGCGCGCCGGTGAGCGCGTGCCGGTGCTTGCTTGCGTGCGTCCGTGCGTTGGTGCTTGCTTGCGTGCGTGTGTGTGTGCGTGCCTGCCCTGCCTGCCTGCCCTGCCCTGCCTGTTTGCGTGCACGCGTGTTCGCGTGGGTGCGTGCGTGCGTGCGTGCGTGCATGCGTCCGCGTGCGTGCGTGCGTGCGTGCGTGCGTGCGTGCGTGCGTGCGTGCGTCCGCGTGCGTGCGTGCATGCGTGCGCGCCGGTGAGCGCGTGCCGGTGAGTGCGTGCGTGCGTGCGTGCGTTGGTGCTTGCTTGCGTGCGTGTGTGTGTGCGTGCCTGCCCTGCCTGCCTGCCCTGCCTGCTTGCGTGCGCGCGTGTTCGCGTGCGTGCGTGCGTGAGTGCGTGCGTGCGTGCGTGCGTGCGTGCTTGCGTGCGTGCGTGCGTGCGTGCGTGCGTGCGTGCGTGCGTGCGTGCGTGCGTGCGTGCGTGCGTGCGTCCGCGTGCGTGCGTGCATGCGTGCGCGCCGGTGAGCGCGTGCCGGTGAGTGCGTGCGTGCGTCCGTGCGTTGGTGCTTGCTTGCGTGCGTGTGTGTGTGCGTGCCTGCCCTGCCTGCCTGCCCTGCCCTGCCTGTTTGCGTGCACGCGTGTTCGCGTGCGTGCGTGCGTGCGTGCGTGCGTGCGTGCGTGCGTGCGTGCGTGCGTGCGTGCGTGCGTGCGTGCGTGCGTGCGTGCGTGCGTGCCGGTACGTGCGTGCTTGCGTTTGAAGTTGCTTGGTTGTTTGCCGTTAACATCCAGTGCGTGAAAACACCTCTTATTAATTAATGAGTGTAAGCAGTGAATACACTAATGTGCACTTCTTGCTGTATGCGCACAATTCAAATACGGAAAATTTTTACAGGGTTAGGGCAGATGTTTCAATCTGGGCGAATCCAGAATACTTGGAGGCGGCAGTATTGCAGGCTTTATGTGAGGCTACAGTGAGTTGGATACACATCATTTTTAAAGCCCCGAATCCCCACCCCATGATTGTTCTTCCTATGAAGATCGCCCCTCTGAGCTGAGACTGTATATTACTGTACAACCTATACCATGTTTGAGGGAATGATGTCTCGAGTCCAAACCCCGCCCACACACTGATTCAGTAGGTGTTCTTGAGTAGCATTCTTTAAGTAAAACGATTCAGTTTCTGTAGACTACATAGAAGGACTACAATGTATTCCAGGCTACGAATATCTCGACACAGACGCAGCTGACAAAGAAATAATTTTCTTGCTAACGACAACAACCAGGCAAATCCGACCGCCGGAAGCGAAAACAACGACCACGTTCGCCTACTGTATGTGCAAATGCTGCTGTTTGCACATACCATTTTTTGGCTCCATGAATTTTTGCTTAGGTAGGTAACCTAGTAGGTAACGGCAAAATCTAGGTAGGTAGGTTAGGTACAGGTAGCTCGAATTTCGCGCTAGGTAGGTTAGGTTAGGTTACCTAGGCCGAAAAAAGGCTAGGTAACCTACTAGGTAGGTAACCTAGCTAGGTAGGTTGCCATCACTAGACATGGGAACAAATGGCTTTAGAACTGCACCCAAATTGATGATTTCGTCGATTTCGTCTGAAAAGTATGGTGTCGTGTGCTAGGCTGTGACTGCGAAGTGAACCAGGACACTATTAGAGCGTTATTGTACGTGTGGACGTTCTGATATGGCCTAGGCTACAATGGAACCATGTGCATTATGCATATCTGCCAGATTTCCAGGATTTTTCAAATTGCCAGACGTTCAGAAGAGTGAAGCATGCTATTTCTCGAGGACTACCTTGCATTGGCCTTCTCGCCACTTCTGCTCCTCTACGTTCTTGTTCTGACGGTTCTGATTAAAAACGCTCGCACCAAAGAATTTTCCAACTTCGTCTACACTCTGATCATATTCCTTGGTCTTTGCGATGTCGCAGTCCTACTGTTTGGAGTTATCTACAGGCCACTGAGGTGGGCTGTGGCGTGACGACTTGTGTGTGCGAGCACGCACGCACGCACTCTTCTCCCCATCGGTTCCTTTCTTTAGCTTGGTGAACAACTCTCCACTATTTGGACCAACGTTTGCAAAATGCGTCCAACTGTTCTCGATGACCGCAGCCAGGCAACCCTTGGCCTGACGTGCCCTAATTATTTTCGGACTTGGCCAGACGTCACCTAATTGTATTTGGGGCCACACTGCCAACGCTGATACAGTAAGCTATTTGTAGCACATCTATAATGAACACCGAGCGGTTTGCTTGTCTACAAAATAATTATACTACATAGTTTAACTGTTTCTGAACGGACTTCAACTACTTTTCGATTTCGCGTATGAATTGATCGCTGCGTATTGGGGGTCGTGGGGTCGTTGGGATCCAATCCACGTAGTTGTTGGTGTGGTTGACGCGGTCGTGCGCGTAACCCAGATTTCCTTGAGCATCCGTGAGCGCGACTGAACCGTTGGCGTAAGCCGCCGTTCTTGGGATTCGGTTGTGGGGGTTGCAAAGGATTCAACCGAGGGCGGTTGCGTGGCATGCGCACGCGAGGCATTGTTGACTGGCCCAGAAACAAAGTGTTGGCCAAAAGTGTGGTGAGCTGGTGACACAAACCAAGTCACCAACCAAGACAAGTCACCACAAAGTGTGGTGACTGTTCATTACCAACACCCCTCCCGTCACCTTGTGAACGTTTGGCACGCTGCAGATCATCTGGACGTTCATACGATTCATTGTGTACGGTAGGGTCAAACGTGGTGTGGCCCTAATTCATATTACGCATTAGGTGACGCTCAAATAATTAGGTCACGTCAGGCCAAGGGTTGCCTGGTTCTATCTGGACCGATTCTCCTCCAAGACGGGCGCCTACAACGGAAGCCTTGTGCGATTCTTTAGAAGCTCGGCACTCTGGCGCTGCTTTGTGAGCCGCTTCCCGCTGGAGCTGATCAAAAGCTGCGACTTAGACAACGAACGCAACTATATCTTTGGGTGGGCCACAGGCAACATATACATAGTCCGTTTATATGGACATATGGCGCGGGGGGGCCCCCCCGCGCTATTTATAAGTTTTGTTACTCGCTTTACTAGACACTAAATGCGCGCGTACCATCTATATTACTAAAGCACAATGTTTGTCTGTCTGTGTGTGTGTGTGTGTGTCTGCAACGCAGCCCAGAGAGTTGTGCTGGATGGATTGAGCTGAAATTTTGCATGAAGCTGCCTTGGCACATTTCACCGTCAAAATAAGAGTGGCACTTCTGAAACTACCGTAATCCGTGAGTTATGCAAATTTCGCATACGTGTTTGATCGAATTTGAGAATTCAGTGTCAATTCTGCTTGGAATATATGTAATCGACCGTGCTGATCACGAATATCACATCCGTTTTCCCGTGCGATACCGTAATCGCGAGATACGATGCATTGAATATGCAAATTGCGCTTGATCGAATTTGAGAATTCAGTGTCAAATCTGCTTGGGATATACGTAATCGACCGTGGTGATCACGAATCTGGCATTCGTTTTCCAATCTGCTACAGTAATGACAAGATATAGCATTATCCTTTTCTACAGTAGTATGACTGTTTGTGGGTTCTGTCTGCAATGCAGCACAGAGTTCTGCTGGATGGATTGAGTTAAGCTTGCTTGGCACATTTTACCATCAAAATAAGAGTGGTACTACTGAAGGTATCGTAATCCATGCGTTATGCAAATATAACTAAATTATATGAAAATACAGCACATTTTATGCGCGCTTCTGACTTATCAGAAGTGTTTAGAAAACAGTTCTGTACAGATCAATGGTGAAGTGGTTATGATGTCGTTACTTTTCTGTAGGTCCTGGGATCAAACCTCTGCCATAACAATACTTGTAACTTTTTTGTTTATAACTTTTTTGTTTTGCACATGTTTATGCTATTAAAACTTTGAACTTTTTGTTATTTTTTACTTTGTTTTACAGGTGTTAACGCTATAAAAACTTGTATTACACGCACATGCACGCACGCTCGCGCGCGCACGCACTCACGCACGCACGCACGCACGCACGCACGCACGCACGCACGCACGCACGCACGCACGCACACGCACATGGACATGGACACGCGCACGCACGCACGCACGCACGCACGCACGCACGCGCCCACGCTCACGCACATGGACACGGACACGTGCTCGCACATGCACGCACGCACGCACGCACGCACGCACGTACGCACGCACGAACACGCACGCACACGCATGCACATGGACATGGACACGTGCATGCACGCACGCGCACGCTCGATCGCACGCATGCACGCACGCACGCACGCACGGACTCGCGAGTGCGCGCACGCACGCATGCGCGTGTATGTGTTAGCGTTTTAGTGGTGCGTTGTTTTAGTTTTGATCAAGCACTGATCGTCGACGCATTAAACGTAATAAATGAGATATTGTGGTGCGTTTCGCCCTGTCCAATGTCCCAATGAACTTGGATTTCCCCGAAAAAGAAAACGGCTGAAAACAATTGACGCGTCCGCGTCCGCTGCTGCGTCCGATGAAAACTTTCGTAATTTTAGGCTTTGCTTAGGCTTAGTCCAGACTTTGCTTAGGCTTACGCTTTGGCTTTGATTTGGCTTAGGCTTATGCTTTGCTTAGGCTTAGGCTTAGGCTTCGCTTAGGTTTCGGACGCAGCGGACGCGGACGCAACAATTGTGCTTTGCCAAAAAAAGATGACGTAAGGAAGACACAAGCCGAAGCGCGCCGAAAACCGCCCGCCCATGGCGCGCTGGAATGGAATCGGAAGCGTCGGACCGCGATCCTAGCTTAGACCAGGTCCAAAGGCCTTGCGCCTGCAGATCGAGGTGCATGAACATACCTATGTGAGCAACCATGCAGATTACAAAAAAGCCAATTATTATTAGCTGGGGCTGATTAAAACAATTAGCCCACTGCCTATATGGGATTTATGGTGTGTCTGCTCAAGATGGTATAGTGCCTAATTTTTACTATCGAATGTAATGACTGGAGATGTAATGACGCAAGAATGAAGCGTTACAACAAAAAAGGTAAAATGTTTTCCTGTGTTGCAGAAGTGCATTCATTGGTTGCATTGGTTGACTTCCTTTGGCTTTTGCTGCAGCACCTTACAGATTCGTCATTGTTGTTTTTAAACTGAGCATTCACAGCATGATTTTATGACACGTTGTATTGATGATGAGTCACTACTGAGGACATGAAAATATTGATACTGAATCACTTCTGAGCACGTTTTTAATGATGAATGACACACGACAAAAGAGATGAAAGGTTTCTCAGATATAGCAACAATCTCTGCCGCTTCTCGCCCCCCAAACCCCCCATTGGTCATTGAGCTACTCGACCTTTGGGGGCCTCTGGGCGATAAACTATTTTCGGGCTCTCCCATTCTCTCCAGCCCCCCCGCCCCCCGCTTGCATCGGTTCATGGTCTTCTTTGGGTGCGCGTTTTGTGCATGTTTCGGATTGTTCGTGTTGGGTTGCGAGAGCAAAACGTTTTTGAACATACATTGTACAACACATAAAAACAGACACACCGAAAAGCCTATGCTCTCCCCCCCCCCCCCGCCACATAGCACCACCACAGAAAATAAAACAAAACTTCTGCAAATGAGTCTCAGCGCATGTCTCCAATTTACGTCGTCGGTGTGTTGGTATGAAATTTATTTAAAACAGAGTGGGTGTTACAAGCAATTCTTTAGTATTCATGCAAATGCGTTGGTTGACATGCATTGGCTTTGGTTGACCTGCATTCCAACACTTTGCAGTTTCATCATTGCAGTGCTTCATCATTGTACAAATGAGTATTCTCAACATTATTTTATTTCATGAGACAAATTGATGTTGAACCACTTTGGAGAACTTTGCAAGCAGGAGTCCTGAGTTGAAGCGGCTAGTACCTGTAGCTGGGTCAAAGCAAGGGGATGGACGATCTGGGGGTAGTCGACCATTTTTTGACTTTCTTGGTCAAAAAGGGCTCTAAATCGCGCTATATTTTATTGTCATATGACACTGAAAGACCAACATGAACTCACTTTCATCGTTTTAGACATCTTGAAGATTCTTAGGGGAAGATTCTGGGGGGTCTGAGGGTGTTGGAAAAACAGTGGGGTGGGTACCCCCCCCCCCCCGCTTCCAAAAAAAAAGACCACCTCAGTTACGGGTATGGAGCACACTGGTATGAGAGTTTGCATGGTTTGTGAATTGTGATTGATCGTCTTCTTGATTCGTCGACAACTGCTGCTGTTGCAGCGATTTTTCGATTTATGGGCGATTGATAACGCGCGTTTTATCTGAAAATTTGCATGTCTGCTTGAGGCCAGTGTTCAACACCATTTGCGCATGTGATCAGTCGCTGGAATTGTTGGGGCTTCTGCATGACTGTGAGTTTATTCTCCTTGTATTTACGAATATTAACTGATCATAGCATAAACGAGTTTCCCGCATTCCCTCCACACACACACACACACACACACACACACACACACACACACACACACACACACACACACACACACACACACACACACACACGCACACACACACACACACACACACACACACACGCACACACACACATACACAGTCAGATACACACACACACACACACACACACACACACACTGCTGTAGTTTTGGAGGATGGAGATGAGCTAAAAATATGATGAAAATCAAAAACAGAATGCGTTTTCTCTATTGGTAACGGTTTTTAGTTGCGCTTTCTCATTCCGAGCATACGAATGTGCTGGGCCGAGTGTTCGGTTGCGCAGCTGATGTGTGTGTGGGGCATAATGGCCGCTGGGAGAGATGCATATTCAAGTGCAGGTGAACTCGATGCCGATTGGCAACTCATTGCGCGCCTCTTGGAAGAAGGCAGCATAAAAGAAGCTGTGCGACGCATGGCCGGTGTTTGGGAGGCGCTTTGAGACGAGGACGGACGGGCGTACAAGGGATAACCAGACGAGTGTTCGCGCACGCACGCACGCACGCACGCGTTTTAATCGTCCCAAACTCCGACCGGAGAAGTCGAATTCGCTCGCAATTTCGCTGGACGATTCTCAATCTTTGCGCGAACTCGCGCGTCTATACGAGACGTTCGCCCAGATCTGTACGAAACGCTGGGTGGAGCGCATGGTGTTTGGTTGCCTAATGTTGTAAATTTAAAAAAGTTGCAAAAATCCGGCGAAAGATGGAATTTTTCAAGTGGAAGCGGCCGCACGAATCGATTTGAGTGGCGGTTGGAGCCGTGACCTCAACTTTCTTCCCCAAAGATTTTTGGTTTGGGAACGTGACGCTACTAAAGGGTGTTTTTTTTAAATTATCACATTTCTTTTGTGAATAACTTTTGTTTCCTTTGTCGGATTGTTATCAAATTTGGAACACTTATACTCAAGACTTTTGGATTTTGTCTGAAAAAAGAATCGTCGCATTCGGTTGAGGATTCCGAGAGTTATGGCGCTCCAAATCTGATGTCGCTTTTTGGGCAGATTTTACAAACTAAATCGTTTGAATCGTAACTATCCCATACTGTATGCCAAATTTCAAACGCCAAACTTTGCCTATGGTTGGCGCAGCTCGTCCAATACGGTCGGCGCACAGTAACACGACTGAAACCGGTCCCTCTCCATCCGCCCCCCTCACCCACTCCATACCAACCTGACGGCCCAGGTTGTTCGCCGTGTGAAATCTGCCCAAAAAGCGACATCTGATTTGGAGCGCCATAACTCTTGGAATCCTCAACCGAATTCGACGATTCTTTTTTCATACAAAATCCCAAAGTCTTGAGCATTCCAAATTTCATAACAATCCGAAAAAGGAAACGGAAGTTATTCAAAAAAGAAATGTGATAATTTAAAAAAAAACACCCTATATTATCTGCAGTACGTGTCTCATCGTTAGAGTAAACGGAGTCATGCATAGTAATCTAACCGACTCATCTACCCACACTAGCGGAAAAAAGTATGAATGAATAAATGAATGGATGGTATGTCTTCCTGCTGCGCCAATTTGTGGCCGAACACTCGATCGAACGATATTGCGTTGCTCCTATCCGATGTGTGGCAAACACAGCCACTCGAGATGGCGCAAGTTAACTCCTTTCGAGCAAACCATAGCAAGAAGCCAATGGTCGTGCTTCGGCCAGCAGCAGTGCGGCTTTCGTCGCCGTCGCTGACAACCGAGAGAAAACTCCCGTCCCGTTGCGACGCCGAATCCGCTTAATGACGGCCATTCAGCAATCACGGCCGCCAGTGACAAGCTTTGTGCAGCAGTTGTACCGGTCGGCTACCAAGGACGTGCGCACTGACGAGATGACGCCGAGCCAGAGGCGTCAGCCCACCTACGCAAGTCAAGAACGCCCTGCCAGATCGACCCGCCAGATAAATACCTCTACACGATGCGCGCCCAGTAACAGTACGTGTCCGCTTAGAGGATTACAAATTAGTGTTGTTCCGTGCCGCCGATTAATCTAAGTGCGCGAACAACTACTGTAGAATTGGTGGCGTTACGTCTACCAACTGAAAACCTTTGGGGAAGAAAGTTGAGGGAACCGTTGGAGCGATACGCCGCCGATTACGTTCGACTTCGGCGGCGCCGTTCTGAATGCGGCGATCAACATCGATGGAAAGGTTTGAGACCCTACATGTAACTGGGGGGGGGGTCGGGGGACCCACAGCCGAAATTTTTCCCCTACCCAGCCCCCAGACCCCCCCCCCCCCGGGAATTTTCCTGAAGTTTTCCAACTTGTCTACTACAATTGTACAAAGTAGAGTACTTTTCGCCTTTTTCAGTGTAATTTGGCCTTAAAACAGCTAAATAACGCTATTTATAGCCTAGTTTAACGCATTTTTGACCTATTTTTGACTGAAAAGTGCCTATTTAGACACTATTTTGGTGCTTTTTTTCCCTTCTACCCCCACTTCAAAAACCCGGTTACATGTATGTTTGAGACTCCATTTGATATTTTTGAATTTTATTTTTGTCTTATTATGGTTGGTTGGTTGGTGGTGGATCGTATCAGGGTGTACGCGTCAGCGTACAACCCTAATATGTGACGACTTCTCAATGCGGCTTTTTGAATTCTCGATCGCCTATAACTTTTGATTGCCTGAACGGATTTTGGCGCGTTATGGCGCAAATGAACCGCCTTCTTCTGGGGCATCGAATGCGCCATAACGCGTTTCCTTGCTTTACTGTAAGGGGTCAATAGTTCCAAAAATGTTCCAATTTTGCGGCTTTTTTTTTCATGTTCTCCGCCAGGTTTTTGGAGCGCCGCTCGCGAACGCCAGGGCCTATCTCGATGAAACTTGGTATGTGTAGCCGGCTAGTGATGGCAATGTTGCATGCCAAAGGATTTGTGTGCACTGCGCTCCGATCTCGAGATATTGCCCATTTTATCCGATTATCGATTGATTTTCTTGGAAATGGGCCACAAATTTTGTGCCCTATAGGCGCTTTAACGGTACATCGCAGCGCTTCGCTGTAAAGGAGAAAGTTAGTCGCCATGACATGACTTGTGTTACTTTCAACAATTGGACCAAATTGGACGCACCAAAATACCTCCCCCCATTATATCGATAACGGAAATTGGCGATATGTCGGTGTGGTTAGGCCGAATGGCCTAAACATCAATAATAAAGTTGATCGCCCTTCGATGTAGAACATTTCATTCCTTGAAGTCAACACGATCCGACGCACCAAAATATTTTCACTTCCGGGGTAATCGATAAATATCGATATGGGTAGGTCGGATCACTTTGGGCAAAACACAAAAGTTGACCGCCTGCACGTGCAGATCATTTTGATTCTTTACACCACTATGCTCCGACGAACCAATATGGCACTACAGATGTGCACGCACGCACGCACACCAACAAATGGGCTGCTTCGCAAGAAACTTGATGTGGGTAGGTCCGATCACTTTGGCAAAAACACAAAAGTGGACCGCCTAGTCATGGTGATCATTTCCATACTTTACATCACTATGCTCTGACGCAGCAATATAGCACAACTGCATGTGCATGCATGCATGTATGTCTGCTAGGCTGTTGGTACTTTGCTTTACTTCAATTTTGCCTTGTTCGATTCAGTCACAGGTACATTGTGTGTGAACCTATGTCAGTGAACGTCTGTGTGCATATGTGCGTGCGTGCGTGCGTGCATGCGTGCGTGCGTGCGTGCGTGCGTGCAAGCGTGCGTGCGTGCGAGCATGCGAGCGTGCGTTTGTGTGTGCGCCATGCGTGCATGCTTGCGTGCGTTGAATTACAGAAACCCCGTCATCTTTCAAAAAAACACTGTATTAAGGAAAAATTTGCAGGGGGCTGCAAAAAAAGGAGAATATGTGACACTCTATTGTTGAAGTCCAGTTTGAAAAGAAGTGGTATTAAGGCATATACCCCCACTGATTTCTAGCCACTTTCGCATTGCAGCTGATCAACTCCACTTTGAACAAACCATGTATAAAATCCGAACCAAGCACAGCAACAAGTCACATATTCAGCAATTTTTGTGCGAGCCATCTCACTCAGCCAAGCCAAAACGACGCAAACGTCCATCAACTCATATCTCATCTCTCTCAGACGTTGTCATTGCAATGTCCATGGACCTGAAACAGCTAAAGTTCCTGCCAAATCAATTGGTCCCCTGCGAAAACTTTTGCAATGTTGGTTGTTGATGATGTACAGCTGGTGATGTCGATGTGTAGGCAAGAGGCACATATACACTACAATCCTGCTCCATTCCCTTCCGGCATTCCACTCAATGATGAACTGTTCGTATAACATTTGTGTAGTGACCCTAATGCTTGCATGAGTGCTGCGTGCGTGCGTGCGTGCGTGCGTGCGTGCGTGGGGTTCCATAGGGCGTGTGCTAATTTCTCGCAATCAATCTATGTAAATGTCAGTCAGTTCCAGTTGCCGCAATTTTTGCTGCACATTTCCTTCCATTGCAAGCGAACACAAAAATCGCCGAATATGTGACTTGTTGCTGTGCTTGGTTCGGATTTTATACATGGTTTGTTCAAAGTGGAGTTGATCAGCTGCAATGCGAAAGTGGCTAGAAATCAGTGGGGGTATATGCCTTAATACCACTTCTTTTCAAACTGGACTTCAACAATAGAGTGTCACATATTCTCCTTTTTTTGCAGCCCCCTTCAAATTTTTCTTTAATACATATATGACTTGTTGTTTTCGTGTGCTTTTTTGGGGTCTTGCACTTCAACGCTCTGCTATTGTTTGTCTGTCTTCTTATCCTTGAAAACAATTATTTTGTGTCTACTGTGCTGCTTTTGAGTGCTTGCGTATCCTGGGTGACACGCACAGTAGTAACCGGCTCTGGCCCAGGTGCGTGGGGGGGGGGGTACATGGTCCTTTGAAGGAGGGAGGAGGGTGGTCCGTGGAACCAAAATTTGGGGTAGAGGTCCGGAACGGAGCAATTTTTCGCCAAAAAAAAGCGTCAAAAATGAATTTTAGAAACCTATTATGGCGAGGTGCTGGAAGGTGAAGGAAGAAACTGGAATACACTGCACTATCGTGTCTTCAGGTGGAGACTCTAAAGTGTCCTTTTTGACGCATGGCGACATTTGGACGGCGATGACGAACCCTGAGGCGGCCGGTAGAGACTGACTTCTTGTAATTATTAGTACTGCCTGCTTGTAGCATTGCGAGTAATGCTTGTAGCATCGGTTCGGGCGCGCTCACTAGCGGATTTCATCAGGATTTGCTGACAGAGGGCGGAGAAGGTCCGCTTTTTATTCGCAGTTCGTCCGAAAAAGTCAAGTTCTGGCCCTGGCATGGGCATTTGCTTTGCTTGCAGTATTTGCAACACGCAATAGTGAGTTGGAAGTCAACCACAGCGCCGCAGGCGAACATTTTGAGCTGAGTGCTGTAATCCAAGGAAAACGTAAAAATCTGCCACTTTGCCCCCGTGGTCGTCCTTCTTCTCCCCCTGAGCTCTCCCCCTCCCAAGCCTGAGCTGACAAGAGGGAGGGGGAGCGCCCCTTTCCCCTCTCTGGATCCGCTAGTGAGCACGTTTGATTTTACACGTATTTACCATGTTGCCTGATTGAATATGTCAACCCAGTTTTTAGGCTCCTTAATTGCCGCCGTTGTGGTCTCCGCCCCCGGCCTCCTGCCAAGAAGTCCGAGCAAAGGCGGTTGAAGCGTGACAAATGACACCGAAATAGCAGCAGTTCTTGTGGACAAACTCAGCTGCCCCGGCCTGCGCATTGAGACCCGCGTCAGCTTGCCTCAGGGCAGCGGCTTAGGCACCAGCTCCATCTTAGCTGGCGCGTTGCTATGCGCTCTGTACGCTATGCTGGGTAGGGATCCTCAGCAGAAGGGTGACTTGAACGACTTGGTCGTGCAGGTGGAATGCCGCGTCTTTGTTGCGTGGTGTGGTGTCGTGCGTGCATACATGGGTGTGTTTCTAGTGCGTGCGTGCGTGTGTAAACGTGCGTTCTAACATTTTCGTTTTTATATAGGTTCTTTATGTGGAACAATTGCTGAGGCTACGGGTGGTGGGTGGCAGGACCAAGTCGGTGGCTTGTATCCATCGATTAAACTGAGCAATTTCTCATTGACACTCGTCGAATCTGTGTGGAAACGCTCGACAACGAATTCGGCAGTTTCAAAACTCAATAAAGGCTGTGTTTGGTTTACACAGGCAAGACCCGTTTAGCCAAGAACTTGTTGCAGGTGGTATGCATCCTGTAACTGGCTTGTAACCTGTAACCTCCACTCCCCCCCCCCCCCCACCGACCCTCCACCCCAGAATTTTCCCAAAGGGATTTTCAGCTATGCCTAAAACGATATAAGTGAGTGAATGTTGGTGTTTTTTTAAGTGTTATATGACAAAACAACTAAATAACACTATTTAGAGCCTATTTTTGACACATTTTTGACCAGAAGTCACCAATATAAGTAAAAAAATGGTCGGCAAACCGCCCGTTTTTCCTCCATCTTCGCCCCCCCCCCCCAGAAAAATGCCATTACTGTGTAGTATTCATTCTTACGCGGTCGATATTGCAGACAGACAGCATTACAACTTATTTTCATCTCTCAAAAATTATTTGTACATTTTCTTTAATTCACAAAAATACGTAATAATTTCTATAGACTGATTCAATGCAAATTTAGGAGGTGTGTCGGAGCTGGCACGGTAGGGAGAGAAAAGTGGTTGAAGTCGTCCAGTCGCTCGTTGAAACGGCGCAAAGCGCGTTTGACTCTCTCAGAAGAGGTACGGAATTTTGTTTTTTTTTCTACATTGCATTCTGGTATTGATTTATCGTCCTCATTGTCGAACTATCGTTTAGCGACAGGTAGCGTGACCAAAGAGCCCATTGTCGCATGTTCAGGCGAGCTGGAGGCGTTTGCGCGCTGCGCCAACGCGTACCGCCAACAGAAGGCAGTGCTGGTGGGCAGGGGCTACGAGCCGGCCGTCGTGAGGGCATTGCTGGAGAAACTGCACCGAAATGACGTCGCGAGCGCCGCGTGGCCTGCGGGCGCGGGTAAACAGTGACTGTCTGTGGCGCGTGAAGCAGCGTGGGCGCGTCGCGCGTGCATATACTATACCACAAGTCCTTCAAAGAACGCCCCCCCCCATCCATCCCCCCCCCCTTCAATGAACGCCCTGGGGGTAGTGGGTGGGTTGAAAAAATGGACGCCCACTCTCCAATGAACGCACAGGGGCATGCTTCATACCTGTAACCGTGTCTGGCAGAGTGGGGGGGGGGGCTAAATGGCCGAATTCTGTGGGGAGGGTCCCGGGAGCAAAAAGTGGGGGTAGCCATCCATTTTTTGACTTATCCTGGTACTTTTTCGTCAAAAATCCGTACAAAAAGGCTCTAAACAGTGTTTTTTAGCTGTTTTATGGTCATATAACATCGAAAAGCACAGAAAACACCAACATTTACTCACTTTTATCGTTTTAGACATGGTGAAAATCCTTTGGGAAAATTCTGGGGTGGGGGGGGGGGGGGTGTTGGAAAAAATTAGTGGGGCCCCCAAAGCCCCCCCGCCCCCCGCCCCCTGTACCTGTAACCGGGAACTGGACCTGGGGGAGGGTTTGAGCACTTGCTGGAAGGGGTGGTGGTGGGGTGAAAATCTGGAGGAGGGGGGGTCAAAAATACACTCTTAAAAACCTAAAAATAGGTACTTTTTAGTCCAAATACACTGTGAATAACGCAATATAGGTACTTTTGGGTCGTTTTTTGCTCAAAAACACTGTACAAAACGCATTTATTTTTAAAGTAAGTAGTAGAAAGTTTCCAAAAAGTCTCGGGGGGGGGGGGCTGGGGTGGGGGTTCAGGATAACCTGGGGAGGGTGTTAGTAGGGTCAAACTCAGCACCTGGTGGGGGGGAACCCCCCCAAACCCCACCCCATGGCCCCACCCACCAATTAACATGTATGCGTGCGCTCATGCGTGCGTGCGTGCCCGTGCTTGTACATGTCATTCTGTAACGAAAGTTACCTTTTTGGAACTTTGTCAACCATTTTCAGGAGGCGGTGATTCTTGTGCGTTCCTCTTGCAAGAAAATTAAAACCCTGGCGAGCGTCGAATCTCTGCTGCGATCTGAGCAGGTCTGAAAGTTGACATCTTTCACCACTTTGTTCATCTTTTTTATTCTTACAATTTTCCGAGACGACCTGCCATTCCCTTGAGGTCGACGCCGCCCTTTGATCGTCACGCGCTAGTGGAAGTGAAGACTTGTTATTGGTCATGTTGAATAACGTTGTCATTGTCTGCAATCTCGATAGATGAGTTGTGCAGCTGCGTTTGACGAATTGATACAGCTTGTGCATAGCATAATTGCCCTTGGATTTTATATTTTTTTCAGAGGAGGGGCAAGCTCAAAATGGTTTTCAGCAAATAAATTAAAGCAAATAATATAATACATAATATAATAAAAAATAATAAGAAAAAATAAGAAAATTAAAGGGTGTTTTTTACTAGAAATTATGTTGTTGTTTGTTTCTTGTTTTGTTTGTTTGTTTCTTGAATAACTTTTTTTATTTTCGTATCTGATTTCCTTGAAATTTGGACAAGGGACACAGAACGCTTTGGGATTTTTTCTAGAAGAAAGATCGACGAAATCGATTATCCATGAACACAGCTTCTTCTCCTCAGGCCATCTTCAACAAAATTCCCGGGGGCCAAATCTCATGAGCGACACGATGACGTCAACCTGTTTTGAGCGTCACAAGCTTCATCACAACAGAACAAAATCCTCCAACAGCCCTCCAAAATTTTCCGATGCGTGATGGAGGCATACGTGTAGCGGGCGGGCGGGGGGGGCGGTGGTTGCCCACCCCCAGATCTAATCAAAATCTTACCCCCCCCGCCCCCCCCCCCCCCCCCAACCTTCGCACCAGAAATCGAAAAAAGCTTTCCCTAACTTGTCCACAATTGTATAAAATAATGTATTCTTCGTCTTTTTCTGTGTTTGCTCACCCCCAAAACAGCTAAACAACGCTATTCATAGCCTATTTTAACCTATTTATGACCAAAAAGTGCCTATTTAGACACTATTTAGGTACACTTTTTTTACCCTTTGACCCCTCCCTTTACCCTCCCCTCTTCAAATCTGTTTACTCCCCCCCCACCTCCCCCCCCCCCAGGATGGTCTCTTCGACCTCTCCCCCCACTTCAAAACCCGGTCAAAAACTTCAATGCAGATTACTTGACACGTCGGAACGTGTACATATAGGACACACGGACGCCGTCCAGTCCTGCAGCAGGTCCGATGTCAAGGAATGGTCAAAAGACGCCTTTGTGGGCTTCGCACAGCGCCGAATTTCGCTGCTCGCCGGCTGAGATGAAAACTGCCGAATAACGTATAACGGTTGCTGAGTGAGTCTAAAGCGGCACAAAGAGCAAGTCAGCAGAAGCCGCGCGCCATTGCCGCCTTCCCCCATTGCCTGACCACGCGATTTGGCTGCTCTGTGCGGGTTTGTGTAATGGAAATGGGTCGTCCGATCAATTAAAACTGGACTGGATTGTTGTGTCCCCCAGGCAACGACACAAACGACTCGCCTGGCATCAAAACCCTTTCGTATTGTCTATCTAGTTGTTGTTGAACAGTTATATCGCTCACAACAAAATTATCGAAAGCAATACCAAAAGTCTCTATACCTCTTTTTTCTATGAGGGGTATGCTTCGGGACTCTACGTCATTACAATTTCGAATACCCTATGCTTCTTGCATGAAAAATTGGGGATTACGTACTTGAAGTATATGGATGGGTATAGTGCTGTCTACTTGGAATGCCGGCTAGGAAGCTGCTTCACTGATGCGCTGATTCTGTTGTCTTGCTCCTGGTGCCGCAGTCGCTCACACGCCGCGGTCACCCGTTCGGCAGCCTCCACTCGTCAGCGGGATCTGCCGAACTTGGCGCTTTTTTTTGGACGGCGCCTTTCATGACACTGCCCAAGTGACTTCTTTGTTCTAAGACTCGGCACGAAGCTCGTTTTTTCGTACTCGCACGTCACCCACGAGTACGGTACGCTGCACGGAGAGGTTCGACGACGCACGCAAAGACGCAGGTCGCTGGTCGGTTTGCTCATCGCTGGGCTTTATCGGCCGCCGAGCGTTTAAGCCGGCGATTGAGTGGAGTAGACGAGAACGCGACTGCGCGTCCGTTAGAAAAGGGGGGGGTCAGAGGGTAAAAAAAGTGTACCTAAAGAGTGTCTAAATAGGCACTTTTTGGTCATAAATAGGTTAAAATAGGCTATGAATAGCGTTGTTTAGCTGTTTTGAGAGTAAGCAAACACAGAAAAAGACGAAGAATACATTACTTTATACAATTGTAGACAAGTTAGGAAACTTTCGAAGAATTCTGGTGCGAGGGTTGGGGGGGGGGGGGGGCTGGGGGAGGGGTAACTTTTGATCTGGGGATGGGCAACACCCCCCCCCCCCCACCCACCCCCCGCTACACGTATGCCACCATCACATCGGAAAAGTTTGGAGGTCTGTTGGAGGATTTTGTCCTGTTGTGATGCAGGTTGTGACGCTCAAAACGGTTAACGTCATCGTGTAGCCCATGAGATTTCCCACCCTACCAGGAATTTTGTTGAAGATGGCCTGAGAAGAAGAAGCTGTGTTCATGGATAACCGATTCCGTCGATTCTTCTTCTAGACAAAATCCCAAAGCGTTCTGTGTCCCTGGTCCAAATTTCAAGGAAATCAGATACGAAAATAAAAGAAAGTTATTCAAGAAACAAATCGGTTAATTTCTAGTAAAAAACACCCTTTATTTGCTTATTTATTATTATTATTCATTATTATATTATCTATTATATTATTTGCCTTAATTTATTTGCTGAAAACCATTTTGAGCTTGCCCCCTCCTCTGTCAGAAAATCCTGGATCCAAGGGCAATTCCTGTGCAGCCACAACTGTCCAATCAAATTCGTCAAACGCACTGCACAACTCATCATAGGTATCGAGATTCCAGACAATGACAACGTTATTTAACATTACCAATAACAAGTCTTCACTTTTCCACTAGCGCGACGATCAAAGGGGCGGCGTCGACCTCAAGGGAATGGCAGGTCATCTCGGAAAATTGCTAAGAATAAAAAAGAATTCGAATGAATAAAGCGATTTCTGAAACACTTCAATCTCCAGACCTGCTCAGATCGCAGCAGAGATTCGACGCTCGCCAGGGTTTGATTTTCTTGCAAGAGAACGCACAAGAATCCGCCACCTCCTAAAATGCATACAAAGTTCCAAAAAGGTAACTTTCGTTACAGAATGACATGTACAAGCACGGGCACGCACGCACGCATCAGCGCACGCATACATGTTAATTGGTGGGGTGGGGCCAGTGGGGTGGGGTTCGGGGGGGGGGGTTCCCTCCCCACCAGGTGCTGAGTTTTGACCCTACCCACAACCCTCCCCCCAGGTTATCCTGAACCCCCACCCAGCCCCCCCCCCCCGGACATCTTGCAAACTTTCTACTACTTACTTTAAAATAAATGCGTTTTGTACATGTTTTTGAGCAAAAAACGACCCAAAAGTACCTATATTGCGTTATTCACTGTGTATTTGGACTAAAAAGTACCTATTTTTAGGTTTTTAGAGCTTATTTTCGACCCCCCCTCCTCCAAAATCTCCACCCAACCCACCACCCCTTCCAGCAAGTGCTCAAACCCTCCCCCCAGGTCCAGTTCCCGGTTACAAGGTAAGGGGGCGGGGGCGGGGGGGGGGGCTTTGGGGCCCCACTAAAATTCTCCAACACCCCCCCCCTGGGGACGCGAGAATTCTGAAAAAGGATTTTCACGATGTCTAAAACGATAAAAGTGAGTAAATGTTGGTGTTTTTAGTGCTTTTCGATGTTATATGACCATAATACAGCTAAAATAACACTGTTTAGAGCCTTTTTGTACGGATTTTTGACGAAAAAGTACCAGGATAAGTCGAAAAATGAATGGCTACCCCCACTTTTTGCTCCCGGAACCCTCCCCACAGAATTCGGCCATATTAGCCCCCCCCCCCACTCTGCCAGACACGGTTACAGGTATGAAAGCATGCCCCTGTGCGTTCATTGGAGAGTGGGCGTCCATTTTTTCAACCCACCCACTACCCCCGAGGGCGTTCATTGAAGGGGGGGGGGAAGGAAGGGGGGGGGCGTTCTTTGGAGGACTTGAGGGATAGTAGTATGCACGCGTGACGCGCCCACGCTGCTTCACGCGCCACCAGACAGTCACTGTTTACCCGCGCCCCGCAGGCCACGCGGCGCTCCGCGAACGTCATTTCGGTGCAGTTTCTCCAGCAAATGCCCTCACGAGCGGCCGGCTCGTAAGCCGCTGCCCACTAGCACTGCCTTCTGTTGGGGTGGACGCGTTGGCGCAGCGCGCAAACGCCTCCAGCCTGCGGCTCAACAATGCGGGACAATGGGCTTTTCTCCTCTTTGGTCATGCTACCTGTCGCTAAACGATAGTTGCGAAAACAATTAGGACGATAAATCAATACCAGAATGCAATGTGAGAAAAAAAACAACAAAATTCCGTACCTCGGGGGAGGCAGTCAAAACGCGCTTTGCGCCGTTTCAACGAGCGACTGGACGACTTCAACCACTTTTCTCTCCCTACCGTGCCAGCTCCGACAGCACCGTGGCCTAAATTTGCATTGAATCAGTCTATAGAAATTATTACGTATTTTTGTGAATTAAAGAAAATGTACAAATAATTTTGCAGAGAAAAATTAAATTTATAATTTTGTGGGGTCTGCTGTCTGCAATATTGACCGCGTAAGAATGAATACTACACGGTAGTGCAGTTTCGGGCATACCTCTAACCGGGTCTGGGTGCGGGGGAGGGGAGAAAATGGCACTTTTCTGGGGGGGGGGGGGGGTAGATGGGAGGAAAAACGGGCGGTTAGCGCCACCATTTTTTACTTATATATGCTACTTCTGGTCAAAAAGATGTGTCAAAAATAGGCTCAAAATAGTGTTATTTAAGTTGTTTTTGTCATATAACACTAAGAAAACACCAACATTCACTCACTTATATCGTTCTAGACATAGTGAAAATTCCTTTGGGAAAATTCTGGGGTGGAGGGTCGGTGGGGGGGGGGGGAGTGGAGGCTACAGGTTACAAGCCAGTTACATGTACGCATACCACCTGCAGCAAGTTCTTGGCTAAACGGGTCTTGCCCGTGTAAATTCCAAACACAGCCTCTTTATGTGAGTTTTGAAACTGCCGAATCGTTGGTCGAGCGTTTCCACACAGATTCGACGAGTGTCAATGGAGAATCTGCTCAGTTTAATCGATGGATACAAGCCACCGACTTGGTCCTGCCAGCCACCACCCGTAGTCAGCAATTGTTCCACATAAAGAACCTATATATAAACGAAAATGTTAGAACGCACGTTTACACACGCACGCACGCACACTAGAAACACACCCATGTATGCACGCACGCACGCACGCACGCACGCAAACAAGACGTGCATTCACCTGCACGACCAAGTCGTTCAAGTCACCCTTCTGCTGAGGATCCCTACCCAGCATAGCGTACAGAGCGCATAGCCATACGCGCCAGCTG
>JASAMY010003055.1:0-44281 GCA_030248085.1 Paralinhomoeus sp. GSCO2_6 | reverse complement strand
GTGTCTAGGCCCGGGGTGGTCATCGACAGAGGTCGATTTTTGATATGCAAATTGGTACCGTAAGTTATGGCGCATTTTGAATGTTCCGCGCGTTGACGCTCAAACGGAATTGCACATGGATGAATTGCACATACGAATGACTCGCCTGGGCGCAGCATTTCCAGGTGTGTCCTGCATAGGTATGCAATGCATATGTAGTTGTAGTACGTGCATTGTTATATAGTTGTCACATGCCTGATGTGGAACTTCCAGAACGCATGCTGGCACGCACGCACACCACGCAGGTGTGGGCGCACGCATGCATGCACGCACGTACACGCACGCACGTGCACGCACGCACGTATGCACACATGCACGCACGCAGACGCTTGCAGGCACGCACGCACGCACGTGCACGCACGCACGCATGTGCACGCACGCACGCGGGAGTGCGCGCGCGCACGCACGCACACACCCATGCCAGACGCGCGCGCACGCACGCACGTATGCATGCATGCACAGATTTACACAGACGCGTGCACGTACGCACGTGCACGTGCACGCATGCACGCACACACACACACACACATGGGAGTGCACGCACACACGCACGCACGGGAGTGCACGCACGGATGCACGTATGGGAGTGCACACACGCACGCACGCACGCACGCACGGGAGTGCATGCACACACACCCACAGGAGTCACACACACGCATGCATGCACGCACGCACGCACGCACGTACACACACACATCCGTGCACCTGCACACACTCAGAGCTGCACGCACACACACACTCACAAACACACACACACCACACCATCCAATTACACACACACAAACTCACACACACACGGGACATACACAGGCCCCACACACACACACGCACACACACACACACGCACACACACGCATGCAAACACACACACTCACACTCACACCCATCCACACACACACACACACACGCACATGCACCCACACATCACACGCACCCACACACACAGACACACACCCACCCACCCACACACACACACATACACACATACACACACACATACACATGCACACAGCACACACGCACATACACACACACACACACACACATGTACACATGCATGCACGCATGCAGATGCATGCAGGCACGCACGCATGCACGCACGTGCACGCATGCACCGCGCGCACATACACACGCACGCACGCATGGGAGTGCACGCACGCACGCACGCAGGGAGTGCACGCACGCATGCACGGGAGTGCGCACACGCACGCACGCACGCGCGCGCGCACTCGCGCACACACGCGCGCGCGCGCGTATGCACGCACGGGAGTGCACGCACGTGCACGTATGCACGCACGTGCACGCACGCACGCACGGGAGTGCACGCACGCACGCACGCATGGGATTGCACGCACGCACGCACGCACTGAGCTGACACGCTTTTCAGTGACTGCGAGACCCCTCTTATAACGTCAGACCACCTAGCTGTCACTTTTCAAACTATTGAATCACTGGACACTAATATACCCTTGCGCAGTTACCGTATATATGTGAATGGGAATTACACAGCTATGAACGAATATTTACTCACTGTTGATTGGGTGGCTCTATTCGCAACCTGTACCGACGCTGTCAGTATGCGGAATATTTCGGGTAAAAGTTCTCTGAATTGACTCCAGCTGCCTTGTGTTACCAACCATGACCGGATTCCAACACGGGGAAGCATATTCAAGACTGCTTCTAACAAACGCGCAAAATAACACTCTTAACACATTCAAATCTCTTTGTTGAAAGCAGTTTAGTATTGCGGAAGCTCTTAGACCAGCAGCCTTACTAATCTGGTTGCGATGTTCAGTAAAACGAAGGTCTTTGGAAACAATGACGCCCAAGTCACGCATAGTTTCGACTGTAGATAGCTGTGTTCCTCCTACACTGTAGTTTGTTCTATCCTTGCGATTTATTCCGAGGTGAAGGACTGAACATTTGGACAGAGAAAGTTGGAGCTGATTTTTGTTGCACCACGTTGATAAATTGAATTCAGAGAGTTTTTGCAGCTTGCTGCGATCGTCTACTAATTTGGACCGAAAATACAGCTTGCAGTCATCAGCAAACAGTTTAGAGCGAAACTTGGTTTGCAACAGCGGGCCAGTCGTTGATGAAAATTAGAAAAAGGAGTGGACCTAGCACGCCACCTTGAGGGACTCGACTACCAACTGGTGCGCCACCAGAAAATCTGTCATTTACTTTAACCCGTTGGGTGCGATACTTGTTAGCCAGCTACTAAGCCACTTGGTAATTGAGTGCGCAATTCCATAGCACTTAAGTTTATGCAGCAACTTCAAGTGCGGCCAACTGTATCGAATGCTTTGGAAATATCCAAGTAAGCTATGTCAACCGGTTGTCTAGCATCCAATTCGTTAGTCCCAGTAACTTTCAGACATTCTAGAAGTTCTGATTAACAGCGCTATGTTTGGCCAGGAAACCATGTTGCGCAGGGCTGATTAGCCCATTAGATTGCATGTGCGCTAGGACACGTTTTTTGATAAGACTTTCGAAAAGTCTACAAGATGTACTAAAGTGATACTATTTGGTCTGTAGTTGGTAACGTTGTTTTCTGGCGCCTTTTTCAAACACGGGTGTAATGTTTGCGCACAAGACCAGTTGGGGTGGTACTTGCGGCTGTGGTCAGGATAACTTGAAGATTCGCGTAAGTGGGTAGGCAATTGCAAGCGCCACTCTCTTTAATAGGTACTGTGGCATTCCATCGGTCCCAGAGAGAGCCTACTGGGCAACTTAGAAAGCGCTAGATAAATGTCAAATTCAGAGAAGTTTGGAGGTAACATGCGTACTTGGGTTGTAGAAGACAATTCCAATGGCTCGTTATCTGTCGGTGACAAAAACTGAGCGAAGAATTGATTGTGCTTAGAATGGAGGCCTTTTCAGCATCAGTGTGCCTAGCGAGCCATCTAGAGGCTCTGAGGGAGCTACTGTAAGAATTGTCTTCATACGCCCACACACATACTTCCAAAATTCGCGACTGTTCCCACGCCTAGCCAAACTGCGTTTAAAACGCACATTGTTCCCTGAGGATGGCTGTATTTGCCGCTCTGTTAGCTGTTTTCCAGTTGTTGTAGTCATCTTGGTTTTGTGTAGTCTTCAAATTTGTTGCGCAGTTTCTTCTGCTTATTTTAAATTAACTTGCGAACTTCCTTTGAGACGGGTTTGTTTTTTGGAGTGCCCATTGGTACAAAGTGCTCAATACAGCGATGCAAAATGTTTTTGAAAATGATTTCACATACTGACAGCGTCGGTACAGGTTGCGATAGAGAACCGCCCAATCAACAGTGAGTAAATATTCGTTCATAGCTGTGTAATTCCCATTCACATATATACGGTAACTGCGCAAGGGTATATTAGTGTCCGTTAGTGATTCAATAGTTTGAAAAGTGACAGCTAGGTGATCTGACGTTATAAACAAGGGGTTCTACAGTCACTGAAAAGCGTGTGCAGTTGAGTGCGTGCGTGCGTGCGTGCAATCCATATGCGTGCGTGCGTGCGTGCGTCCGTGTGTGTGCGTGCACGTGCGTGCACGTGCACGTGCGTGCACAATTCTGTGCGTGCATACGCGCGCGCGTGCGTGCGTGCGTGCGTGCGTGCGTGCGTGCGTGGTGTGCGTGTGCGCGTACTCCTGTGCATGCGTGCGTGCACTCCGTGTGTGCGTGCGTGCGTGCACTCCCATGTGTGTGTGCGTGCGTGCACTCCGTGCGTGCGTGCATGCGTGCACGTGCGTGCATGCGTGCGTGCCTGCATGCATCTGCATGTGTGCATGCATGCGTACATGTGCGTGCACGTGCGTGCGTGCACGTGCGTGTGTGCTTGCGTGCATGCATGTGTGCTGGGCATGGGTGCGTACGCGCGTGCGTGCGTGTGTGTTGCGTGGGTGCGTGGGTGCTTGGCGTGCGTGCGTGCGCGCGCGCACCTGCGTGCGTGCATGCGTGCGTGCGTGCGTGCGCGCGTGCGTACGTGCGTGCATACGTGCACGTGCGTGCACTTCCATGCGTGCGTACGTGCGTGCGTGCGTGCGTGCGCGTGCGTGTGTACGTGCGTGTGTGTACGTGCGTGCGTGCGTCCGCGCACTTCCGTGCGTGCGTGCGTGTGCGAGGCTTCCGTGCGTGCGTGCGCGCACTCCACGCGTGCGTGCGTGCGTGCACTTCCGTGCGTGTGTGTGTGCGCGTGCACTCCAGTGCGTGTGTGTGCACGTGCATGTACGTGCGTGCGTGTACGTGCGTGCGTGCGTGCGTGCGTGCATGCATGCGTGCGTGCGCGCACTCCTGTGCGTGCGTGGATGCACTCGCGTGCGTGCGTGCGTGCGTGCGTGCGTGCACTCCCATACGTGCATCCGTGCGTGCACTCCCGTGCGTGTGTGTGCGTGCACTCCCATGCGGTGCGTGCGTGCGTGCGTGCATGCGTGCACGTGCACGTGCGTGTATGCCTGCACGCGTCTGTGTGCATGTGTGCATGCATGCATACGTGCGTGCGTGCGTGCGTGCGTGCTTGGCATGGGTGTGTGCGTGCGTGCGTGCGCGCACTCCCGTGCGTGCGTGCGTGCACATGCGTGCGTGCGTGCGCATGCGTGCGTGCGTGCCTGCAAGCGTCTGCGTGCGTGCATGTGTGCATACGTGCGTGCGTGCACGTGCGTGCGTGTACGTGCGTGCATGCATGCGTGCGTCCACATGCGTGCGTGCGTGCGTGCCAGCACGCGTTCTGGAACTTTCCCAATTAGGCATGCTACAAATGCACAGTACAATGTACAATGTACCACAACTACAGTAAATGCATTTGCATAATTATGCAGGAGACACATGGAATGCATTCGTGTACGTCGAGGCGAGCTCATTTGATGTGCAATTCATCCATGTGCAATTCGTTTGGTAGTGTTAGTGTGTGCTGCAACATTTGAAAATGCGCCATAGCTACGTGGATTTCCCGTGGAAATCGACCTTGTCCATGACCATCTCGGGCCGCGAGTACACGGTGCGCGAAGGTCAGAATGTCTACCTCGAGTGCCGCATCACCGCCGGCGCCACTTCGCGACGCGAGCGTCCAGTGGACGAGGAAGGTGCGTCTCAACCAACTCTGGCCACTCTCTTCGTCGGAAGTCGACGTGCGCGGCGCAGGCAACCCGCTGCCGCTCGAGGCGCGCGCCAGCGGCGGTAACTTCGAGTTGCTGGGCGCGACAGCGGAGCACGAGGGCCGCTACGTCTGCGTGGGCACGCGACCCACGCGAGAGCGCGACAGCCAAGGCCGCCAAATAGACGACACGGTCGAGGCCTACATCACCGTGCGCGTCGACAGAGGTGAACGCTGTGCGGGCGGACGGACTTCGTCAGAGTTCGGGTAATGCAACAACACGCGCATTAGATGGTGGGGGACGGAGAGAAGGCGGCCGTCGCAATGAGGCTGAGGAGAGTCGTCGTCGCGAGGAAGACAATCGTCGTCGTGAGGAAGAGAGCCGTCGACGCGACGAGGAGAGGCGTCGCCAAGAAGAAAGTCGTCGTCGCGAAGAAGAGAGTCGTCGTCGCGAGGAAGAGAGAGTCGTGGACGCGAGGGGAGAGTGCGCGACGAAGGTGGTGTCGACAAGAGAAAAAAGTGCGTCCGTCGCGAAGAGGAGGAGCGGCGCCGTGCAGAGGAGGACGGCCCCGCGACGTCGGCGTGGAGGAGCGAATCCGCGGCGAGGAGACGCGCGGCCGCCGCGCGGAGGAGCGCGCGAGCCGGACGCGGCGCTGCGGGCGCGGTGGTCCTGCGCAGCTCGCGCGAGGAGCTCGTCGGTCAGCCGGAGGAGCAGCGCCGCGGCGCCTCGAACCGCGGGCCGGTGGCTGCGGGACCCGAGAAGGTCCCAGAATCAAAGATCCGAACCCGGGCAACCTGGCGGCCGTTGCGGTCCCGACGCCGGCGAGCTGCCGGCGAGGGCCGCGGCTGGTACCTGCACCGACAGCGCTGCGACGGAGAGCGCGACTGCGCCGACGGCTCGGACGAGACTCACTGTATTCGGCCCGGTGCGCTGCTTCCCCATCCGGCTTCGGAGTGTGTGAGAACTGCCGCACCCCCCTTCGGTGATGCAGGCCGAACGAGATTCCGAATGTCGCAAGGGCAATTCGGTGTGCAAGACGAATGTGAGGATCTGTGATGGCAACAAAGCGAGGTGCGGAGACAGAAGCGAACGAAGAGAACTGCATTAACCACTACGTGTTGATGAGTATCATATGCATGCAGCTTAAATTTAAAAGCATAAAATAACTCTCTAATAAAAAGTTCTACATATGTCATCGGGCCATGCTCCGTGTTAGTTCCAAAATTTGCGTACAGCATTTTTGACGAACTATGCAGAACATCAACATTCAATAGCTGGTTGCGTCGCTCTGCAGTCTTTGAAAGTTTCCACACAGCAAAAAGGTTCTTGCAGCGACTTACGTAGCGAAAGGCGCGCTGCTACATGGTGTCACGCGTCAAATCCGTTGAGCTACAGTTGCGAGTGTGTTGCCGTTGTTGGGCACTTGCAGCCGAAGCCGGTCGTCTTCTGGGCCCTGCTTGACGACGGACCCCGTGCCGCGACCGCGGCCGGGCGGCGAGCAGGTGCCGTCGCAGCTTTGCCAGTGCGAACCGCCCCGAGCTGCTCGAGCGGCTCAGACGAACACTCCTGCTGTCGTGCGTGCGTGCTCAGCCGCGGCGATCGGCCCCCTTCGCTGTTTGCCAACTCGAGGCGACCGTCCGCCCCGGCCGAGGTGGAGCGCGCGCTCCGCCGCCGAGATCTCCCAGGTGCGCCGGGGCGGAGCGGTCCGCCATGTGGGTGCAAGGCGGCCGGCACCGCCGCGTCGACTGGCGCTGGGGGCGCCCGTCTGTGACCCGCCGCGTCCCGGACCTCCCGTCGACCTCGCGTTCTGACCGTCCTTGACGCGTGCGTGCGCCCGCGGCAACGGCCCCCCTCTTGTGCGGTTTCGCCCAGGTTGCAGTCAGAGCGAACCGACAACCAGAAGCGTGCTCCGTCCCCACCGATCCCGTGGCCCACCCGTCCGTCGCGACGTGCTCCGAGATGCAAAGCGAGGCGGACCGGTCGCCATCGTCCGGGTGGCCCGGTGCCCCGCTGCCTCCCTTTTGTCGACAACTTCGGCGTCTTCGTCGAACAGGGTGTCGCTATCGAAGGGACGCAAGTCCGATCATAGAGCGCGGCCGCCTCGAACTCCGGCTCGCCGACGTGCCGTGTCCTTGCTGCTCCCCGTAAAACGACAACTGCCCGAAGCCGCGCCAAAGTCGGTTCTAATCGACGCGCGCGCTTGTGCCGACGGGGCGTCGCGCCTGTCCGGCGGAAGTGCGCCGACACCGAGGTCTGACGCTGGCCCAATCGCGACCGGTTGGAGCAGTGGCCAGCCGAGCGCCGTGCTCGTAAGTCAGCGATCCTTCATTCGCAGCGACGAGCGCTCCTCGGACGTTCTACTCGGAAGGTGCCGCATCGTTCAGACGGCAACGAGTCCTGCAGTTGTGCTGAGCTGAGAGAGCAAAGGCCGTCGTTCAAGCTGACCGCGGCTTCCGTTGATCTCGCCTCCGAGTGCGCCGCTTTTCGAGCGGAAGCGCCCGATGCCAGGATCCCCCTCATTTGCTGAAAGTGATTTGATCCGAGTGTTTTTGGGTACTTGCCGTGGGCAGCCTGTTGTCCCGGTCTGGGAATAAGGAGCTGCGCCTCCGCGACAGCGTCAACGCCCCTCCGAGACCGGGTGCGACCCGGGGCCCGCGTCCGTGGTGGGTCCAGACTTGAGGTTACGAGACCCACGATTCGACTCTGCGAGCTACCGTTAGCACGAGTGCGAACGGGGGTCGCGGAGTCCGTACTCGTCGATCGGCCTCCACTGCCGCCCGCCCGCGCGGAGCACGACCCAGCGGAGCGCGCGCCCCGCTCCTGAAGTTGCATTAACTTGTACTCAAGCAATTTTGGATGACCGTGAAACAGTATTTATCTGACTAACGACAAGATTCCGTCACGGGGTGTGGGGGAGGGAAACTGCTCAGCTCCGCCTGAAGGAGCCTTGCGCGTTGGCCAGGAGGTGGGCGGGCTTCTTCGGCCGCTCTTTGGAGACAGCGCCTCCGCGAGCCCCGCGCCTCCGTGTCCCCTCCAACAGGCCCACGAACGTCTGGAGCGAAGGCGGCCGGGGTCTGAATCTCGGCGCTCCGCCCGAGCTGCGTCCGAATTCTCGGCTCCTTGGGGGGAGTGAATCGCCCGGGCCGCGCTTCCCGCTCTCTCACTATCTCTCTTCTCAAACTCGTCGACCATGGCCTGTCAGACGATGTGCCGTGCTCCGCGCCATTAATCGGCGCCGCCCCTCTCCGCCGCTCAGAGTTCGGCCGACGAATGGCCGGCGTCACGCTGTGCGTCTCTACCCCTTTCCCCCTTTCTCCGCTCTCGCGGCTGTAGTCGACGGCATCCAGCTGTCGACACAGCTCTTCGTGACCGTCCCAACAAATTGCAGAAGGTGGAAATTGAGCTTCAAACTCGGTCATGCACTTGGCCAGGCTCCGCGCTGACTCCGCGCTGAATTCCCGCCGTTTCATACACATCCTGGCGACGGTGAGCCTGTCACAGACCATCAAACGTACTAAGTTGTTAAAATCACATTGATCCCCTGTGGCGCACTGTAAAGAAGACGCGCTCGAACGTGGGGCGTTGAGCTGCACACAATTTTGGCTTTGTAGCCCAGAAAGCTCGCTAACCAGACTGGCTTACCGCTTTGAGTCCCTTCCAGAGCTCCGGGAATGAGCGCCCGTTCGAGAACTCGTCAGCGCGTCGAGCGAAGGCGGTGTGACGACGAGACCCGGCCGCCGCTGATCTAGATCACCTTTGGAATAGCGTGCCGGAAGCCGGGCACGGACAGCGAAGCGGTGAGCTGAGCGCGCCGCCGCCTCGACGTTTTCTCAAAATCAGGCGCTGAGATCACAGCAACGACGTCGACGCCGCCCGATGGTGGCCTCACGCGATTCGATGGGGCGGGGGTGGAGGCGGCCGCGCGGCCTCGGCGGCGCGCGCGCTCCGCCGTCGTCTATTCCTACTGATTAGCCGCTTGATTTCAGAAGCGGAGGCGCCGAGCGCGCCACGCGTCTCACCTCGGCTCGACGACGACCGGCCGCCGTCTGTCCGAGCCGCCGGCCGCCGCCTGCTGGCGCGCCGCTCGGTCCCGCGCGCCGCGACGGCCGCCGTCGCCTCGGCGAGGCGGCGGCCGCGGCGACGGCGGCGGCGGCTGCAAAGCGATTGCTCTCCGCAAGCTTGGTTAGCGAGCAGCCGCCGCCGGCCGGCGCCGCTTCCACAAACACTCGGACTTTTTCGCACAGACGCTATCACCACCATCTGTCAGAAGTGGCGCACCCTTCCGCCGATCCGTAAGAAGCGGGGTGGTTTACGCACCCATCTGAGGACGTCGACTGCGCAATTTATACATACGTCACAGCAGCCGCTCCTCCCGGAAGCCATGACGCCGACAAAAAGCAAACATCGACCCTCGTTACGGCTCCGCGCGCTTACTCCATCAGCGGCCGCGTCTAAAGCCGTCTGTCGAGACTCGCTTTTAATTGCAGCCTCGGCCCCACTTTCGAAATGGAGTACGCGGTGCCTGCGACCGACACCCAGGAGAGGAGGCGGGTGGAATCGTGCCAAAGCTGCGGGGCCTCCTCAAACCCGCATTCCTGGCTGCTGGGAGCCGTGCGATGCTCACCCGCACTCAGGAATGCGCCTCCGGGCTACGAACGCGAGGCCTAAACGCGGCGCCTCAGGTGTGTGGGCCATATACCGGGCATCCGACACGGCCTGCTCCGTGGCGACTGCGACCCCGCCGGCTGGAGGCCGCGGAGCGGACAGGCCGCTGTGAGTGAGGCGCTATGGGCAAATCCGACAAGCTGCAGAGGCGAGCAGCTTCCCTCCCACCTGGGCCCGCGATCGGAGGCTGCTTTGCGTGTTCTGGGCCCATCGTCGACAAATGCGACTCGACGACCTGCGACGAGACCAAGACGCGGTACGCATTGAGACGCGCATCTCTTTGCTTCCACTGCGGCGCGTTCGCGACGCCTCCTGCGTGTGGAAGAACAACAACACAAGCTCGAGGTCGGGCTCTCCGCTGCCGTGAGAAAGTCCGCTTCCAGCCTCTCGCCCAAATCGAGACGCTAAACCGGTCCCCGACCCCGAGTCGGTCAGCTGCGTTTCGGAGCCCTTTTCCGCACCTGAGCCCGGTCCGGCTCTGCGCCGCCGGAGTTTTTCGCAAGCGGACTCGCCGGCTCCACCTACTCACTCGTTTTCAGGTTCCGTTGCCGCCGACAATCCTGCTGAACGCAGAGTAGCTTCGTCTCGTTCCAGATTTCCGCTACGACGGCTACGGCCAACGGAACGCTTTGCCCCAGATAGTCTGCAGCGTAAGAGAGTCGCTTGTTATGTGTCACGTGCATGCTGGACACTATGCCCTGTGTACAGTGGGACAAGACGAATTATTCTACTACTACGACGCGCCCCGAGCCGACTTGGAAAGCGACGAGAGCACACGTGTCCCCCCACTAGGTCGAGGTAGACGAGGAAGGACGCCGACGCCGGCTGAGGCGCCGCGACGTCGAGGGCGCATCGATGGCAGACGCGCTGGAAGACCTGTCGGCCGCGTCTCCACGAACCCGAGGGCAATGTACCTCCATGCTGCTCAGCCACGATGACCGACGTCCTCGCTGCAAGTGTCGGCGCAGACGGAGCAAGCCCGCGCACGGCGAGCCTTCCATCTCGGGTGGGGCCTGCGTCGCGACGCGGTCGGCCGAGTGCATTCGGCCTCGTTTCCAGGCCCAGTTGGGCAAGGCGACGCCGACGGCAGAGGCGAGGCGCGCATGGGCCGTAGAGGAGTGCGATTGCAAGCCCGGCTTCGCGGGCCTGAATTGCGAGGTGGGCGCCTCGCTGTCTCCCCTCCCCCTCCCCCTCCTCCGCAGTCGACAGGAAACGACAGAGACAGGAGAAGGGAG
Organism: Paralinhomoeus sp. GSCO2_6; assembly: GCA_030248085.1. NCBI lineage: Eukaryota > Metazoa > Nematoda > Chromadorea > Monhysterida > Linhomoeidae > Paralinhomoeus > Paralinhomoeus sp. GSCO2_6. The sequence goes on along the minus strand of JASAMY010003055.1, from coordinate 33,271 downwards.
AGCGGGTCGTCCGCTTGCAGAGCTGCCTCGACGGCTTCTTCCGAACGTCCAACTTGTACTTCGGCGGCTGCGCGCGGTGCGACTGCAACGGCAAGGCGAACCGCTGCGAGGCCGAGGAGGGCGAACGCAACGTGCAGGGCAAATGCATCGGATGCAGTGACAATACCGAAGGAGACAGGTTCGTGGTGGCTGTCCGAGAGCTGGTCGGTCCTCTGGCTCCCATTGACAACCGACTCTGCTGTGGCCTTCACAGATGCGAGAGGTGCAAGCCTGGCTACAGGCGTGAAGGAGATACGTGTGTGAGGAACGGCGGCGGTGGCAGTGGTGGCGGCGGCGGGGACGGCGACGGCGGCGACCCCAAGCCTTTTTGTGACTGCAACGAGCACAGCACAAAAGGATGTGACGTCTACGGCGATTGCATTGTATGTGATTCGGGTTCGTCACCATGGCCAGATGGATTGCTCGTATTCCGGTTTACAGAAGTGCGAGCACTTCACGACCGGCGTCAAGACCAACTGCGACCGATGCAAGCGCGGCTACTATGGCGACGCGACGAGGGGAACCCCATACGACTGCCAGCCCTGCCCCTGCCCGTACGTCGTGGCGCCTCTTCATTGGCGTTCCTGGACATAGTGAGGTGGTGAACGGCCCAGGACGGACGTGGAGTGCGCCTTGCGGAGGAGCGACGGCCAGTACGTGTGCAAGACCTGTCCGTCGGGTTACGAGGGCGATCGCTGCGAGAGGTGAGAAAGCGTGCCTGCCGCCGCTGGCGCAGCAGGCGGCAGCGAAAGTTGGACGTGGACCACGCACGCAGGTGCGCGGCCGGCTACCAGCAGAGCAGGTTGCAGCCGACGCAGCGGGGCGTCTACATCGTGCGCGACAACCCGAGAAGCGGGGAGCGGCCCAACTGCGTCGGCATAGGTGAAGTGGGACCCGGCACCATTGACATCGGCAGCATACTGCCCAACCGAGGCGGCCGAGGAGGCGGCGGCGGCTAGAAGAGGGCCGCGCCCGCGATCCCTTCCTCCTCGGCCGGCGGCGTCCCCGTCCGCATAATTACACTGCCACCACTGCTGAGAGTTCACACAGCCGTATCGTACACGACGTATGCGTAGTCGTAGAGTGCGTGTAGCTATGTAGGCATAGGCAGCTGTGCGCGGCAGGCGCGCACCACGAAGCCCGGTAGGCCAATGCCTGCGCGCTGGCCAGTCTGTCCCAGTCGATCGTCCACTGTTACGCCGGGCGCCTTCTTTGGTTCCACCGCTTCTAGACGGCTCAGCCAACTCCGTTCTCTGCATGCGTTCTCTGTGGTCGACCGACAGACACTTCACCGCTTGCTGGTTGCAGTAGTTCCGTTGACGACAACAGCTTGCGCTGCGCGCCGCTTCTTTCGTTTCAGTGCGTGCGCTTGCTTGTGTCGACTTTTGTTCCGGCTCCACCGCCGTCGTCGCAACAGATCCAACCAACCTTTGTCCTTTGCTCCGCGAACGGGCCAAATGCGGCAGATCCGATGCGCCTCTCCTCAGCCGTAAGTAATGGAAAGTGCTCGTGAAGACACAGATGAATGCAGAACAATGCAGAGCATCAGTTGACGTGATGCTTTTGTAGAGCAACTAACGCGCCGCCCGGCACACGGTAGACCCACAGGCAGGCCGGTGGGGCAGCCAGCAACCCTCCTGTTGTCCTTGTCTCTCGCAGCCTCCTCCTTTTTCTTTTCCTCCGTGTTGTCCTTCTCAATCAGACAATCCCCTGCCCACTCCCCCTGCCAACCCGGTCTTATGCCCCCCAGTCTCATGACCTAGTATTACTAAAGCACAATGTCTGTCTGTCTGTGTGTGTGTCTGCAACGCAGCCCAGAGAGTTGTGCTGGATGGATTGAGCTGAAATTTTGTATGAAGCTTCCGTGGGAAACTTCACCGTCATTTAAGGGCCGGATTTACGATAGCTACCGTAATCCGTGAGTTATGCAAATTTCGCATACGTGTTTGATCGAATTTGAGAATTCAGTGTCAATTCTGCTTGGGATATATGTAATCGACCGTGCTGATTATGAATATCACATCCGTTTTCCAGTGCAGCACCGTAATCGCGAGATACGACACATTGAATATGCAAATTGCGTTTGATCAAATTTGAGAATTCAGTGTCAAATCTGCTTGGGATGTATGTAATCGACCTGGGTGATCACGAATCTGGCATTCGTTTTTCAATCTGCTATAGTAATGACAAGATATAGCATTATCCTTTTGTACAGTAGTACCTATGACTGTTTGTGGGTTCGGTTTGCTATGCAGCACAGAGTTCTGCTGGATGGATTGCGTTAAGCTTGCTTGGCACATTTTACCATCAAAATAAGAGTGGCATTACTGAAGCTGTCATAATCCATGCGTTATGCAAATATAAATAAATTATATGAAAATACAGCACATTTTATGCGCGCTTCTGACTTATCAGAAGTGTTTTCGAAAACAGTTCCGTACAGATCAATGGTGTAGTGGTTATGATGTCGTTACTTTTCTGGGGCTCCTGGGATCAATCCTCTGCCACAAAAATACTTGTAAATTTTTTGTTTATAACTTTTTTGTTTTTCACGTGTTTATGCTATAAAAAACTTTGAACTTTTTATTATTTTTTACTTTGTTTTACAGGTGTTAGCCCTATGAAAACTTGTATTACACGCACATGCACGCACGCACGCACACGCACATGGACATGGACACGCGCATGCACGCACGCACGCACGCACGCATGCACGCAAGCACGCACGTACGTACGCACGAACGCGCACGCACGCACACGCATGCACATGGACATGGACACGTGCATGCACGCACGCGCACGCTCGATCGCACGCACGCACGCACGCACGCACGCACGCACGCACGCACGCACGCACGCACGCACGCACGGACTCGCGAGTGGGCGCACGCACGCATGCGCGTGTATGTGTTAGCGTTTTAGTGGTGCGTTGTTTTAGTTTTTCTTGGCGTTGAGCACTGATCGTCGACGCATTAAACGTAATAAATGAGATATTAAGGAAAAATTTGCAGGTGGCTGCAAAAAAAAGGTGAATATGTGACGCTATTTTGTTAAAGTCCAGTTTGAAAAAGAGGGGTATTAATCAAGGCACGCCTCAAGCCACTTACACTTTGCAGCTGATCAACTTCAGTTTGAACAAACCGTGTATAAAAACTGAACCAAACGCAGCAACACGTCACATATTTGGCATTTTTTGTGTTCGCGTGCATAGGAAGGTGCAGTGGCAATTATTAAGACCTACACACACTGCACTCCCCCTGTTGACCGAATGTGTCCGACCGACCGTCCTGACCGACCAATGTGCCGCATGACCGAATGCCACTTGGTTGTGAGACAGACAGGAAAGACCCATGGTCTTGCACATGGAACACGATGCACGCGCAGGCTCGCACGCACGCATGCACGCAGGCACGCACGCAAGCACGCACATGCACGCACGCACAAGATGTAAAATGGTGCATTGCACTATGCAAACGTTGTATTCATCATTGGGTGAAATGCCAAAAGGGGAATGACAAATGGAGCCAGTACAGTATGTATGCCTACACATCACTAACTGTGGTGACAACCCACATGTCACAAATGTTAGCAGGGTGCCGACTATTTATTGAGGAAGTTTGGCTGTGCCAGGTCCATGGTAATGGCCAATGGCAACGCATTGTCCGAGAGAGATGAGATGTGAAAGGGTTGCTGTTGCGTTTTGGCTGAATGAGGTGGCTCGCACAAAAAATGCCAAATATGTGACGTGTTGCTGCGTTTGGTTCAGTTTTTATACACGGTTTGTTCAAACTGAAGTTGATCAGCTGCAAAGTGTAAGTGGCTTGAGGCGTGCCTTGATTAATACCCCTCTTTTTCAAACTGGACTTTAACAAAATAGCGTCACATATTCACCTTTTTTTTTGCAGCCACCTGCAAATTTTTCCTTAATACAGTGTTTTTTCATAAGACAAGCATTGATACGAAAAACCTATGCAGGCACGCACGCACGCTCGCACGCACGCACGCACATACAGACATACAGCAGCAGACCAGAACGCACACATGCCCCAGCGTACCAAAAAAAAGCAAATGTAGCGTGTCCAGTGGAATCCCTCAATCGCAGTAGGAGACACGCATCGTATAGAAACGCGCCAAAATCGGTTCAGATAATCAAAAGTTATAGGCGATCAAAAAATCCAAAATCACCCAGGCCCAATGATTGTGGTGCGTTTCGCCCGGTCCAATGGCCCAATGAACTTGGATTTCCCCGAAAAAGAAAACGGCTGAAAACAATTGATGCGTCTGCGTCCGCTGCTGCATTCGATGAAAACTTTCTTAATTTTAGGCTTTGCTTAGGCTCAGTCCAGACTTTGTTTAGGCTTACGCTTTGGCTTTGATTTGGCTTAGGCTTATGCTTCGCTTAGGCTTAGGCTTCGCTTAGGTTTCGGACGCAGCGGACGCGGACGCAACAATTGTGTTTTGCCAAAGAAAGACGACGTAAGGAAGACACAAGCCGAAGCCCGCCGAAAACCGCCCGCCCACGGCGGGCTGGAATGGAATCGGAAGCGTCGGACCGCGATCCTAGCTTAGACCAGGTCCAAAGGACTTGCGCCTGCAGATCAAGGTGCATGAACATATGTGAGCAATCATGCAGAGTACAAAAAAGCCAATTATTATTAGCTGACTCTGAAGGGCTGATTAATACAATTAGCCCACTGCCTATATGGGATTTATGGTGTGTCTGCTCAAGATGGTATTGTGCCTAATTTTTACTATCGAATGTAATGACTGGAGATGTAATGATGCAAGAACAAAGCGCTTTGCAAGTTTGCAAAGTTTGCAAAGTTTGCTGCAACACTTTGCAGTTTCATCAGTGCAGTGCTTCATCATTGTACAAATGAGTATTCTCAACATTATTTTATTTCATGAGACAAATTGATGTTGAACCACTTTGGAGTACTTTGCAAGCAGGAGTCCTGAGTTGAAGCGGCTAGTCAACTTACAAATGCGCCGCGCGCACGGGTGTGTTTGTGTGTGTGTGGGCAATAAGTAAACTCGCGAACCGCTTGACCTACGTGCACGCGCGATGGCTCGATCGAATCCTCGCGACCCCGAGATGGTCATGGACAAGGTCGATTTTTGATATGCAAATTCGTACCGTAGTTATGGCGCATTTTCAAATGTTGCAGCACACATTAACACTACCAAACGAATTGCACATGGATGAATTGCACATCAAATGACTCGCCTCGACGTCACGAGTCATTTGCATGTGCTCCTGCATAATTATGCAAATGCATACTGTAGTTGTGGTACATTGTACATTGTACTGTGCATTGTAGCATGCCTAATTGGGAAACTTCCAGAACGCGTGCTGGCACGCACGCACGCACGCATGTGGACGCACGCATGCATGCACGCACGTACACGCACGCACGTGCACGCACGCACGTATGCACACATGCACGCACGCAGACGCTTGCAGGCACGCACGCACGCACGTGCACGCACGCACGCATGTGCACGCACGCACGCACGGGAGTGCGCGCACGCACGCACGCACACACCCATGCCAAGCACGCACGCACGCACGCACGCACGTATGCATGCATGCACACATGCACACAGACGCGTGCAGGCATACACGCACGTGCACGTGCACGCATGCACGCACGCACGCACGCACGCACGGGAGTGCAGGCACGCACGCACGCACGGGAGTGCACGCACGGATGCACGTATGGGAGTGCACGCACGCACGCACGCACGCACGCACGGGAGTGCATGCACGCACGCACAGGAGTGCGCGCACGCACGCATGCATGCACGCACGCACGCACGCACGCACGTACACGCACGCACGTACATGCACGTGCACACACACGCACTGGAGTGCACGCACACACACACGCACGGGAGTGCACGCACGCACGCACGCATGGGAGTGCGCGCACGCACGCACGGGAGTGCGCACACGCACGCACGCACGGAAGTGCGCGGACGCACGCACGCACGTACACACACGCACGTACACGCACGCGCGCACGCACGCACGCACGCACGTACGCACGCATGGGAGTGCACGCACGTGCACGTATGCACGCACGTACGCACGCGCGCACGCACGCACGCACGCATGCACGCACGCAAGTGCGCGCGCGCACGCACGCACGCCAAGCACCCACGCACCCACGCCAAGCACGCACGCACGCGCGTACGCACCCATGCCCAGCACACATGCATGCACGCAAGCACACACGCACGTGCACGCACGCACGTGCACGCACGTGAACGCATGCATGCACACAGGCACATGCATGCAGGCACGCACGCCTGCACGCACGTGCACGCATGCACGCACGCACGGGAGTGCACGCACGCACGCACGCATGGGAGTGCACGCACGCACGCACGCACGGGAGTGCACGCACGCAAGCCCAGGAGTGCTCACACGCACGCACGCACGCACGCACGCACGCACGCACGCACGCACGCGCGCGCGTATGCACGCACGGGAGTGCACGCACGTGCACGTATGCACGCACGTGCACGCACGCACGCACGGGAGTGCACGCACGCACGCACGCATGGGATTGCACGCACGCACGCACGCACTGACTGACACGCTTTTCAGTGACTGTAGAACCCCCTCTTATAACGTCAGACCACCTAGCTGTCACTTTTCAAACTATTGAATCACTGGACACTAATATACCCTTGCGCAGTTACCGTATATATGTGAATGGGAATTACACAGCTATGAACGAATATTTACTCACTGTTGATTGGGTGGCTCTATTCGCAACCTGTACCGACGCTGTCAGTATGTGGAATCATTTCAAAAACATTTTGCATCACTGTATTGAGCACTTTGTACCAATGGGCACTCCAAAAAACAAACCCGTCTCAAAGGAAGTTCGCAAGTTAATTTAAAATAAGCAGAAGAAACTGCACAACAAATTTAAAGCTACACAAAACCAAGATGACTACAACAACTGGAAAACAGCTAACAGAGCGGCAAATAGAGCCATCCTCAGGGAACAATGTGCGTTTGAAGACAGTTTGGCTAGGCGTGGGAACAGTCGCGAATTTTGGAAGTATGTGTGTGGGCGTATGAAGACAATTCCTACAGTAGCTTCCCTCAGAGCCTCTGATGGTTCGCTTAGGCACACTGATGCTGAAAAGGCCTCCATTCTAAACAATCAATTCTCCTCAGTTTTTGTCACCGACGATAACGAGCCATTGGAATTGTCTTCTCAAACCCAAGTACGCATGTTACCTCCAAACTTCTCTGAATTTGACATTTATCTAGCGCTTTCTAAGTTGCCCAATAAGTTCTCCTCTGGGACCGATGGAATTCCACAGTACCTATTAAAGAGAGTGGCGCTTGCAATTGCCTACCCACTTACGCGAATCTTCAACTTATCCTTGACCACAGCCCAAGTACCACCCGACTGGTTGTGCGCAAACATTACACCCGTGTTTAAAAAAGGCGCCAAAAACAACGCTTCCAACTACAGACCAATTAGTATCACTAGTACATCTTGTAGACTTTTCGAAAGTCTTATCAAAAAACGTGTCCTAGCGCACATGCAATCTAATGGGCTAATCAGCCCTGCGCAACATGGTTTCCTGGCCAAACATAGCACTGTTAGTCAACTTCTAGAATGTCTGAATGACTGGACTAACGAATTGGATGCTAGACAACCGGTTGACATAGCTTACTTGGATATTGCCAAAGCATTCGATACAGTTAGCCACTCAAAGTTGCTGCATAAACTTAAGTGCTATGGAATTGCGCACTCAATTACCAATTGGCTCAGTAGCTGGCTAACAAATCGCACCCAACGGGTTAAAGTAAATGACACATTTTCTGATAGCGCACCAGTTGGTAGTGGAGTCCCTCAAGGTAGCGTGCTAGGTCCACTCCTTTTTCTAATTTTCATCAACGACTTGCCCGCTGTTGCAAACCAAGTTTCGCTCAAACTGTTTGCTGATGACTGCAAGCTGTATTTTCGGTCCAAATTAGTAGACGATCGCAGCAAGCTGCAAAACTCTCTGAATTCAATTTATCAATGGTGCAACAAAAATCAGCTCCAACTTTCTCTGTCCAAATGTTCAGTCCTTCACCTCGGAATAAATCGCAAGGATAGAACAAACTACAGTGTAGGAGGAACACAGCTATCTACAGTCGAAACTATGCGTGACTTGGGCGTCATTGTTTCCAAAGACCTTCGTTTTACTGAACATTGCAACCAGATTAGTAAGGCTGCTGGTCTAAGAGCTTCCGCAATACTAAACTGCTTTCACACTAGAGATTTGAATGTGTTAAGAGTGTTATTTTGCGCGTTTGTTAGAAGCAGTCTTGAATATGCTTCCCCGTGTTGGAATCCGGTCATGGTTGGTAACACAAGGCAGCTGGAGTCAATTCAGAGAACTTTTACCCGAAATATTCCGCAACTACGCCACTTGTCATATGATGAACGGAGAGAGCGCATTGGTCTTCCCCTCCTTGAGCTACGGCGGCTACATGCCGATTTAATCTATGTCTATAAAATAATTCACAAACAAACTTCCAATAAATTCGAAGATTTCTTTACCTTAAATAGAGACAGCAGAACGAGGGGGCATACTTTTAAACTCCGTCCACAAAAGCACAATACTCAGTATAGAGCGCACTTCTTCTCGAATAGGGTCATTGCTGCTTGGAATGCCTTGTCGGAAGGAACGGTCAACTCCAAAACTATCATTACATTTAAGCATAAACTTCTGAAGGAAAACTTATCCCAATTCCTAAATGGTTAGGTTATAAAATCACCTTTTAGGTGTCACCTAGCCATGTCTCGCACGTTATAAATAACGAAAACGGTTGGCGGGCGTTCCATTTAGGTCAATCCTGTGTACATTTGTACCTTGTTTGTCGTGACACATCTGTATCAATCGTTCGCTTCGCTTGCTGTGCTTCACTTTGTGCCTGCCTTGTATTGTCGTACACCGTGCTTCGACGAATAAACAAACAAACAAGCACGCACGCACATACACGCACACACGCACGCACGCACGCACGCACGCACGCACGCACAAAGGAGCACAGAGTTTGGGCCGGTTTCTGTCAACAGGGTTCACGTCTTCACGATCAACAGAGGAACACAGAATTTGGGCCAATTTCTGTCAACAGGGTGCACGCCCTCACGATAAAAAGAGGAACTCAGAATTTGGGCCAGTTTCTGTCAACGGGGTGCACGCCCTCACGATAAAAAGAGGAACTCAGAATATGGGCCAGTTTCTGTCAACGGGGTGCACGCCCTCACGATAAAAAGAGGAACTCAGAATTTGGGCCAGTTTCTGTCAACGGGGTGCACGCCCCCATGGACAAAGGGGGAGCATGGAGTTTGGGTCCCTCAATGCTGACAACTGTCCTAAGGAACACTCGCCCACACAAGTAAAAGACAAAGCTACGCATATCCTTGGGCCTTATCATCACTTCGACGTCATATGCAAAATCAATTGCTTCGTGCCTTAATGTATACAGGGCGGCCGAAGGCCGCGCGCGCCTCTAGTCTACTTACAAATGCGCCGCGTGCACGGGTGTGTATATATATATATATATATATATATATATATTTGGGGCAACAAGTAAGCTCGCGAACCGCTTGGCGTACGTGCACGCGCATGGCTCGATCGAATCCTCGCGACCCCGAGATGGTCATGGGCAAGTTCGATTTTTGATATGCAAATTCATACCATAGTTATGGCGCATTTTCAAATGTTGCAGCACAGATTATCACTACCAAACGAATTGCACATTGATGAATTGCATATCAAATGACTCGCCTCGACATCGCGAGTCGTTTGCACGTGCTTATGCACGATTATGCAAATGCGTACTGTAGTTGTGGTACATTGTACATTGTACTGTACATTGTACATTGTACTGTACATTGTAGCTTGCCTAATTGGGAAACTTCCAGAACGCGTGCAGGCACGCACGCACGCGCGCGCGCACGCACGCGCGCACGCACGCACGCACGCACGCACGCACGCACGCACGCACGCACGCACGCACGCACGCACGCACGCACGCACGCACGCACGCACGCACGCACGCACGCACGCACGCACGCACGCTCATGCTCGTATGTGAGTGCACGCACGCAGGTACTGTCGCACTCACGCACAGTGGCACGCACGTGCACGCGTGCAGGCACGCACAAACGCATGCCAGCATGTGCACGCACGCACGCACGCACGCACGCACGCACGCGCGCACGCACGCACGCACATGCACGCATGGGAGTGCACGCACGCACGCACACGCACGCACGTGCACGCACGCACAAACGCACGCACGCATGTGCACGCACGCACGCACGCACAAACGCAGGCACGAACGCACGCACGCACGCACGGACAGGAGTGCATGCACACACACACACACGTGCACGCACATGCACGACCACATGCACGCACGCACGCACGCATGCACGCACGCACGGGAGTGCACGCACGTGCACACACGCACGCACGCACGCGCACGCACGCTTGGACAGGAGTGCATGCACGCACGCACGCTCGCGCACGCACGCACACACACGTGCACGAACGCATGCATGCATGCACGCAGGCACGCACGGGAGTGCACGCATGTGCACGCACGCACGCACGCACGCTCGCACGCACGGGAGTGCACACACGTGCACGCACGCACGCACCTCCATACATGGAGTGCATGCACGTGCACGCATGCACAGACACGTACGCACGCCCGACTGCACGCACGCGCGCACGCACGCACGCACGCACATGCACGCATGGGAGTGCACGCACGGGCACGCATGCACGCACCTTTATGCATGGGAGAGCATGCACGTGCACGCACGCACAGACACGTGCACGCACGTGCACACATGCACGCGCGCACGCACGGGAGTGCACGCATGTGCACGCATGGACGTCGTGCACGCACGCACGCATGGGAGTGCACGCACGCGCACACACACACGCACGCACGGGAGTGCGCGCACGTGCACACGCACCCACGCACCCACGCACGCACGCACGCACGCACGTACCCGGACGCATGCACATATGAAGGCATGCACGTGCGCACGCACGCACGTACACGCACGCACGCACGCACGCACGCACGCACACACGCACACACGGCAGTGCACGCCCATGCACGCACGAACGCACGCACGCGCGCGCGCACGCACAGTGGAGCATAGAATTTAGGCCAATTTCTGTCAATGGGGTGCACGCCCTCATGATCAACAGAGGAGCGCAAAATTTGCGCCAATTTCTGTCAATGGGGTGCACGCCTTCACGATCAACTGAGCACCTCAGAATTTGGGCCAATTTCTGCCAACGGGGTGCACGATCTCACGATCAACAGAAAAGCACCAAATTTGGGCCAATTTCTGTCAACGGGGTGCCCGCCCTCACGATCAACAGAGGAGCGCAGAATTTGGGTTAATTTCTGTCAATGGGGTGCACGCCCTCACGATCAACAGAGGAGTGCAGAATTTGGGCTAATTTCTGTCAATGGGGTGCACGCCCTCACGATCAACAGAGGAGCGCAGAATTTGGGCTAATTTCTGTCAACGGGGTGCACGCCCTCACGATCAACAGAGGAGCGCAGAATTTGGGCTACTTTCTGTCAACGGGGTGCACGCCCTCACGATCAACAGAGGAGCGCAGAATTTGGGCTAATTTCTGTCAACGGGGTGCACGCCCTCACGATCAACAGAGGAGCGCAGAATTTGGGCTAATTTCTGTCAACGGGGTGCATGCCCTCACGATCAACAGACGAGCTCAGTATTTGGGCTAATTTCTGTCAACGGGGTGCACGCCCTCACGATCAACAGAGGAGCGCAGAATTTGGGCTAATTTCTGTCAACGGGGTGCACGCCCTCACGATCAACAGAGGAGCGCAGAATTTGGGCTAATTTCTGTCAACGGGGTGCACGCCCTCACGATCAACAGAGGAGCGCAGAATTTGGCCAATTTCTGTCAACTGGGTGGACGCTCTCACGATCAACAGAGGAGCGCAGAATTTCGGCCAAGTGGTCAAAAGGGGAGCATGGAGTTTGGGTCCCTCAACTCTCACAACTGTCCTATACAACACTCGCCCACACAAGCAAAAGACGAAAAGCTACGCATATCCTTGCATTTTGATCACGTCGACGTCATATGTAAAATCAATTGCTTCATGCCTTAAGCTATGCATGGCGGCCGAAGGCCGCGCGCGCCTCTAGTCTTACTTACAAATGCGCCGCGTGCACGGGTGTGTGTGTGTGTGTGTGTGTGTGTGTGGGCAACAAGTAAACTCGCGAACCGCTTGACGCACGTGCACGCGCGATGGCTCGATCGAATGCTCGCGACCCCGAGATGGTCATGGGTAAGGTCGATTTTTGATATGCAAATTTGTACCGTAGTTATGGCGCATTTTCAAATGTTGCAGCACACATTAACACTACCAAACGAATTGCACATGGATGAATTGCATATCAAATAACTCGCCTCGACGTCACGAGTCATTTGCATGTGCTCCCACATAATTATGCAAATGCATACTGTAGTTGTGGTACATTGTACACTGTACTGTACATTGTAGCTTGCCTAATTGGGAAACTTCCAGAACGCGTGCAGACACGCACGCACGCACGCACGCTCGCACGAACGCACGCACGCACGCACGCACGCACGCACGCACGCACTCACGCACGCACGCGCGTACGCACACATGGGAGTGCATGCATGTACGCACGCACGCACGCACGCACGCACGCACGCACGCACGCACGCACGCACGCACGCACGCACGCACGCACGCACGCACGTACACGCACGCACGAACATGCATGCACGCATGCACGCACGTACATGCACGCACGCACGCACGCACGCACGCACGCACGCGAGTACACACACATGCGAGTGCACGCACGTGCACGTATGCACGCACGCACGCACCCACGGGAGTGCACGCACGTGCACGCACGCACGCACGCACGCACGCACGGGAGTGCACGCACGCACGCACGCACGGGAGTGCACGCACGTGCACGCACGCACGCATGCAAGGGATTGCGCGCACGCACGGGAGTGCACGCACGCACGCACGCACGCACGCATGCACGCACGCACGCACGCACGCACGCACAAAGGAGCACAGAACTGATGCCACCAACAGTCAACGGGGTGAATGCCCATCACGATCAACAGAGCAGCAGTGAATTTGGCGCCACCAACTGTCAACGGGGTGAACTGAACGCCCATCACGATCAACTGAGCAGCAGTGAATTTGGCTCCACCAACTGTCAACGGGGTGAACGCCCATCACGATCAACTGAGCAGCAGTGAATTTGGCTCCACCAACTGTCAACAGGGTGAACGCCTATCGCGATCAACAGAGCAGCAACGAATTTGGTGCCACCGACTGTCAACTGTGTGAACGCCCATCGCGCACCTGCTTGCACAGCATGATCACGTCGACCATCATATGCAAAATTAGTTGCTTTATTCCTTAACGTACACATGGCGGCCAAAGGCCGCGGGCGCCTCGAGTGTAACAAACGCCATTGACGATCGATGAGATGCGTAGGCTGCCTAGAGCGCTGCGCAGGGAAAAGGGAGCGTCGCACCGCGCAACTAGATGCGGCGCAACGTTAACAGATACGCAGATGCAAGGCTCAACGGATTAAGTTAGGCATATTGCCTTGAGGTCGATTCTCTACCGTTTTTTTGGATGCGTACACTGCGCTGCCTTGCGAATTGGCCGTTCTTCATTAAGAGACTCTAGACCGTTGTTTGTAATTTATGACAATCTACTTACAACTCCGGCGGTTGTCTGTGTATGTCTGCGTCCGAGCTATAACTCTCGAACGGCTCGACGGATCCAGACGGGCGATGGCTCGATCGACTCGGCCTCGCCTCGCATGCGCCAGGAAGCTGCTCGTTTTGGCCACAAGTACCGATAAGTGCCGAAAATGGCGAAATTAGCAAAATTCTGGCATTGCATAAAATACACCCACAACACCGACACTGCCTGTCGGTGTCTTTTACTACGCTTGAACCTAAAGGGGTAAGTAGTATACCTAAAGGGGCAAGGAAACAAACGATACTAAAAACTAAACAACACGACGGCAATATAGCACGCGTTCATGGATAAGAATGCGACGCGGCTCGTTCGACCAGCCATCGCCAGAACGTTTCTCAAATGTGAATGGCATTTGCCAACAGTTGGTCAATTTGTCGGAGTTGCTAAAAACGCTTTTACGAAAATTCGAACCACTGCAAAAGACCAATGGACGCACATGGCGGCCGACTCAGACGGATCCTCACGGCCAGTCGGCCAGACCTTTGCAGCCAGTTGGCGTGCACGATGCACGGCCTTGTCATCACGCCGAACAGTAGGGTGCTCTACAGGCAGACTGGACTGCATGCTGAACAGCTAGCGCGATCGACAGGTGGACTGGATGGCACGCTGAACAGCTAGTGCGGTCGACAGGCGGACTGGATGGCGCACTGAACAGCTACATAGTGCGACTGACAGGCGGACTAGACGGCACGCTGAACAGCTAGCGCGATTGACAGGCGGACTGGATGGCGCACTGAACAGCTAGTGCGACTGACAGGCGGACTGGACGGCACGCTGAACAGCTAGCGTGATTGACAGATGGACTGGACAGCACGCTCAACAGCTGGGGCGATCGACAGGCAGACTGGACGACACGCTGAACAGCTAGCGCGACTGACAGGCGGACTGGACGGCATGCTGAACAGCTAGCGCGATCGACAGGTGGACTGGACAGCACGCTGAACGGCTAGCGCGATTGACAGACGGACTGGATGGCGCACTGAACAGCTAGCGCGATTGACAGGCGGACTGGATGGCGCACTGAACAGCTAGCGCGACTGACAAGCGGACTGGACGGCATGCTGAACAGCTAGCACGATTGACAGGCGGACTGGATGGCGCACTGAACAGCTAGTGCGACTGACAGGCGGACTGGACGGCACGCTGAACAGCTAGCGTGATTGACAGATGGACTGGACATCACGCTCAACAGCTGGGGCGATCGACAGGCAGACTGGACGACACGCTGAACAGCTAGCGCGACTGACAGGCGGACTGAACGGCATGCTGAACAGCTAGCGCGATCGACAGGTAGACTGGACAGCACGCTGAACGGCTAGCGCGATTGACAGGCGGACTGGATGGCGCACTGAACAGCTAGCGCGATTGACAGGCGGACTGGATGGCGCACTGAACAGCTACATAGCGCGACTGACATGCGGACTGGACGGCACGCTGAACAACTAGCGCGACTGACAGGCGGACTGGACGGCACGCTGAACAGCTAGCGCGACTGACAGGCGGACTGGATGGCACACTGAACAGCTAGTGCGCTCGTCAAGGAGATGAGTCGAACCACTAAACAGCTAGCGTGCTCGTCATGGGGAGGATGAGTGGACCTACTGAACAGTTAGTGCGCTCGTCACGGGGACGAGTCGAACCACTGAACAGCTAGAGTGCTTGTCACACGGACCAGTCAGCCCACAAAACAACTAGCGCGCTTGTCACAGGGACCAGTCAGCGCGCCAAACAGGTAACGCACTCGTCAGTCACGGGGACGAGTCAACCCACTGAACAGTTAGTGCGCTTGTCACATGGACCAATCAGCATGCCAAACAGGTAGCGCAATCATCACAGGGACGAGTCGACCCACTAAACAACTAGCGCAATGGAGAGGTGGACTGGATGGCACGCTGAATAGCTAGCCCGCTTGACAGGTGGACTGGACGGGGATGGGGGGGGGGGGGTGGCCGAAGGCCGCTACGGGCGTCTAGTATGGTACAAATTTGCCGGTTCCTTCGATTCAAAAACTGCGCCACAGGCGCACTTTCGTGCGCACATTGCCATTGTTTCCTCACACTCTGAAGTCTGAAGCCATTTTCGTTGAAATTGACTCAAATCGTCGGAGTTAAGTTAAGTATAACTGCTTTCCTTAGCTGTTGTGTTGATGACGGCGCTGTCCTCCTTAGGGGCCTAGACGTCGACGGTAGCCAGGCGGGTCAACCAAGCTCCGCCGCACAACGCACACAGGTTGAAAGCGATGTTTTCTACAACGTTTTTGCACCCAACGCACCAGCAATGCTACGTACAGTGCTGCACACACACACACACACACACACTCGCTTGTAACTCAGCGCACGCAGCGTGCAGTGACGTGAAAAGTGGCCAACACAGAGTCGAGTGTACATGCGTTGGAATGGATTGGATACCCTATAGTATGGTTTGAGTCGCTGGTACCACGAGAAACAGGCGCAGAAAATAATTAGGTTCAAATTTTGGGGTCGAAACTGGCCTCGCAGTCGCCTCACATTTTGAAGCGCTGTAAAGGGTGCGATGGTCCGATTTACACCAAACCTAGGCTAAAGCCCAAGGTGGACCCTAGGGTATCCATCTAAGTGGTTTTTTTTTCAAAATCCATGACTATCGTGTTTTTTTGCGTGAAAATTCCGTGGAACATACTGTAGCACCGACGCACTGTGTGCTTTGCAGACTGTGTGTACACAAGGTCGCTTGCGTGCGCTCAAAGGAGGTTCGATTGAAAGAGCCCCACAGAAATCGCTTTGGCGAATTCTTCAGTTGTTTAGATGCCTACCTACTACATAGGTAGGTACCTATGTACATTGTAGTTGGCGTGTCAGAGCTGCACTCGCGGATGATTGGGACCAAACTGGCGAGTCAAACTCGCTAAAGCTCTAGGTGACGACGCGACGTGCGTGCACGCACCTAGACACTTTGGGATTAATTCTAAATCGAGAAGTATGTATGTATATATAGCGGTCCGCTTGGACCTTTTGATCATACTCGATTGAGCGAGATTCCTACACTTAGGCGATCAACCATGGAACGCTTAAGGACCACTGTAACGTAACCTGCCAAAGTCCTCAGGTGCGCCCCCTCCTTTCCCATAGAGGAGCCCTTTTCCAATAGGCAAAAGTTCAAACACATAGTGGCAGCGTTACTGCGGTGTATCTGTTGCAGGCAAATGCGCGGATGACGGATGGAGTTGGCCAAGTTTCAACTTCTTGACGGATGACGGCCGGCTCGCGTTAAAAACACGCGCGGTCTCGTACGGAAAGAAAGCGTGCGCGCGGAAGGAGTTTACGGTACGACGAGTTTACGATTGCGCGCTTAACACCCAAATCTACCATAATCTGTGAAGGGATTCCACGCGAGACCCAATTCATTTAACACTTGACGGGCGAAAAATGACGGATAATTATAAATCGAGCAATTTTCGCGTGACGGACGCGGATGACGGACAACGGATGGCGGATGACGGACGCGGATGATTATAAATCGGCCTTAAGCAAGCGGGTTCCATGTGCGCTCCATTTGCTTACCTACGTCTGGTCCCGCTGCACAGTGCTAAAAGTACTTCATGTAAACAAAGTGCTGAAAGCCCGACCAACTGCTCTGGCACTTTGTAAGGTGTGCTTCGGATGCAAAAATCGTTATGAGAGATTGTCCATTGCTCCCGAAAGCCGTCATCAAACAACAGCTGCTCCCGGACGCCGCTGAGCTCTTCTACCACTAGAAAACCGTAATGAAAGGCAACACGTTTGAACTGAGTAGGCAACAAACGCACACACTACCACACAATGCTCTCAACCCGACAGAATTGCTTCTTATTACAACGAGACAGCATCTGACAAGCGAACGGAAGCCGAAATTGCTGACAGTGGCTGGTTTCATCGCAGGCGAGGGAACAATTGTAACACAATGGCACACGACCAGCCAGGGGGGGGGGGGGGTGCCACTCCGCGCTTTTATGATGGGCGCGCGCGAAAAGTTTTTGCGCACTCGCCGCCGCTCGCCAACGCGCAGGCGGATTTGCATCAAAATTGGTGGCTAAGTAGGAAATTTCACGGGCTACAAGATGGCGTTAACAGTTTTTAGCCGCTTTTGGAATTTTCGCGAGAACAGTCGCATAATCGCATTCTTCTGTCGCGGTGTAAAAAAACGCGCTTTACAGTAAATCTTTAGCCAGCGTAAAAGTTTTTATCAAAGGCCAAATTTAAAAATCTAAAAGACTAGGATTACGCGTATTGCCCTTAAGTTAATTTCATCCCATTATAGTTCCGCTCCATCTCTCACCCCCATGGCAGGCCAGGCCCAAAACTGAAAATCCACTTTTCGCGCCATTTGGTACCAAAACTTTAGACGTCCATTTCTAAACAAAAAATTGTTCGAATTAAGTGAAATATGGGTTATGTATAACCGCCTCGACGTCCTCTTTCGAATGCCGCATGTGCGCGCCGCTGCAACCTACGGTTCGGTCACACGGAGCCGATGAGCGATCTCGGCTGCCAAAATCGGTCAAACATTTAAATTTTCTGAGATCAGGTTCTCAGCGCTGGAGAGGAAATTCGAAAATCCAGCTCGCACAAAGTTTTGTACCTACCTCGGCTATGGACTGCAGATGTTTCATCATTTGGCGACAAGCATGTGGACCTGTCCGTTTCAAAACGTGGGTTTTTGCCCATTTTACATTGTAATTGCAATCTGTTAAGTCCATTTTCTCATGCGTTTCTTAATTATATCCAAAACGTTTGTGCAATTTAGAACCGCCTCGTCATCCTCAACAACCGGATGTGCGATTCGACCAGGTTTGCAAACTTTTTAGCTTTTCCAACTTTCAGAATTGGGGTGCTCAAAACCCAAAAAAAAAATAATAAAAAGTTTGCAAACCTGGTCGAATCACACATCCGGTGGTTGAGGATGACGAGGCGGTTCTAAATTGATAGCGTTAACAGTTTTTAGCCGCTTTTGGAATTTTCGCGAGAACAGACGCATTCTTTGTCGCGGTGTAAAAAACGTAATTTTTTTTTACTGTATTTAGCCTATCTTTAGCCAGCGCAAAAGTTTTTATTAAAGGCCAAATTTAAAAATCTAAAAGACTAGGATTACGGGTATTGACCTGAAGTTGATTTCATCCCATTATACCTCCGCTCCATCTCTCACCCCCATGGCGGGCCAGGCCCAAAACTGAAAATCCACTTTTTGCGACATTTGGTACACACACTTTAGACGTCCATTTCTAAACAAAAAATTGTTTGAATTAAGTCAAATATGGGTTACGTATAAGCGCCTCGACGTCCTCTTTCGAATGCCGCATAGCGCGCCGCGCTCCGACCTACGGTTCGGCCGCACGGCGCCGATAAGCGATCTCGGATGCCAAAATCGGTAAAAAATACCAATATTCTCAGTTCAGGTTCTCAGCGGAGAGGAAATTCGAAAATCCGGCTCGCACAAACTTTTGTACCTACCTCGGCTACGGGCTGCAGAAGTTTCATCATTGGGCGACAAGCATGCGGACCTGTACGTTTTGAAACGTGGGTTTTTGCCCATTTTACATTGTAATTGCAATCTTTTAAGTCCATTTTCTCATGCGTTTCTTAATTATATCCAAAACGTTTGTGCAATTTAGAACCGCCTCGTCATCCTCAACCACCGGATGTGTGATTCGACCAGGTTTGCAAACTTTTTATTATTTTTTTTTTGGGTTTTGAGCACCCCAATTCTGAAAGTTGGAAAAGCTAAAAAGTTTGCAAACCTGGTCGAATCGCACATCCGGTTGTTGAGGATGACGAGGCGGTTCTAAATCGCACAAACGTTTTGGATATAATTAAGAAACGCATGAGAAAATGGACTTAACAGATTGCAATTACAATGTAAAATGGGCAAAAACCCACGGTTTGAAACGGACAGGTCCACATGCTTGTCGCCAAATGATGAAACATCTGCAGTCCAGAGCCGAGGTAGGTACAAAACTTTGTGCGAGCTGGATTTTCGAATTTCCTCTCCAGCGCTGCGAACCTGCTCTCAGAAAATTTAACTGTTTGACCGATTTTGGCAGCCGAGATCGCTCATCGGCTCCGTGTGACCGAACCGTAGGTTGCAGCGGCGCGCACATGCGGCATTCGAAAAGAGGACGTCGAGGCGGTTATACATAACCCATATTTCACTTAATTCGAACAATTTTTTGTTTAGAAATGGACGTCTAAAGTTTTGGTACCAAATGGCGCGAAAAGTGGATTTTCAGTTTTGGGCCTGGCCTGCCATGGGGGTGAGAGATGGAGCGGAACTATAATGGGATGAAATTAACTTAAGGGCAATACGCGTAATCCTAGTCTTTTAGATTTTTAAATTTGGCCTTTGATAAAAACTTTTACGCTGGCTAAAGATTTACTGTAAAGCGCGTTTTTTTACACCGCGACAGAAGAATGCGATTATGCGACTGTTCTCGCGAAAATTCCAAAAGCGGCTAAAAACTGTTAACGCCATCTTGTAGCCCGTGAAATTTCCTACTTAGCCACCAATATTGATGCAAATCCGCCTGCGTGTTGGCGAGAGGCGGCGAGTGCGCAAAAACTTTTCGCGGAGTGGCACCCTCCCCCCCCCCTGCCCCACGATAAAATGTCACTGTACCAAGAATAACCGCTTTTGAAACATCAAGTGTCAGTGCAGTGCAATACAGAACCACTGTAATCAGCACTTCGTTGCACACAAACTGCTTTCAGCACTGTGCTATGTACAAGCAACAGTGGGACCAGACGTTAGCAAATGGAGCGCAAAAGGAACCCGCTTGCTCAGGGTGGACGCCTTTCGCCGGACGCACCAGGCAAAAAGGCGTCCCAACGGCGTTTGCCTGGCGCGTCAGGCGGGTGTCCTAGCGCCTTTTGCTGGAGCACGGCATTTGCCTGCAACATATCTACTAACTGGAGTTGTTACGCTTTTTTAACCAATTTCTCTTTTCGCCGGTTCTGTTTCTGCTTCTCGAAGCTTGTTGTTAAAGCTTAGGAGTATGAAATCATGCAAGAGTGCTCATGCTGCGCCTACCTATACGTCCTACACACGTTAGAATACCCTCTACTTGGTCCGCATTACGTTCTGAGGTGATTTAAAAAAAAGTTAAAAATAAAACGGTTTTATTTGAAAAAAAAACACCCGAGTTTTCCATTTGGTTTTTTTACAACTCTGTAGTACTAACAAGTCACGCACTCAGAGACATGTCACGCTGAATGTGCAGTCGCGTTGTCGTTTCTGGTTCCGACGGCATCTCTTTCGGTACGGTTTCTCTGTTCGCCGTCCCTTTCCTCCGTCTTTCCGTCCTGCGAGTGTACGGCAAGTCTCTCAAGTCAAGTGCTCGTCCGGTGCTGAAGAATCTTGAGTGGTGGGGACAAGCCGGTGCACAGGGCTGGTGTGGAGAGAGAGGATGGCTTGCGACTGGTTCTGCGTGCAGCAGGCGGTCTCGTTGGCCGCCTACAGCCTGGGCGTGCCCTTCTACGTCGTCTTCCTCGCGGCGCTCTGGCGAGGCCGGCGGACGGACGAGCGACTGCGCGCCTCCTTCTTCAGCATCTGCCTGTCCATGGGCCTCGTCGACCTGCAGGGCGCCCTCCACCAGTGGACCCTCTCCCGGCCCCGCCTGCTCGGCATCGCCTTCGACTTCTACGCGCGCTTGGACCCCGTGAGTCGCGTTCGCGCCCGTGCGCCCTGGTGGGGGAGAACGGCAAGTGGCGCGCTCCGAGGCAGCTGGCATCTCACCTGCTGCTGTCGATGGCCTTCCAGCTGATCGGCACGCAGTTCCTTGGCGTGCTCATGCTCTCGGCAAATCGATTCACCGCCATCGTCCTGCCCGACAAGCACAACCAGGTCCTCCTCTTCACCTGTACGTACAGTCACCATACGCGTGCTTCTCAGAGCCCTGCGTAGAGAGGGCAGGAGCGAGCGAGGAGAGTGTCGTCGGATGTGCAGCATACATACGTACTCGTACGGCGCGCTTTCAGCTGTGGCGCGACGCGACGCTGAAGCGGCTGTTTGCGATCCAGTGGCTGTTGCCGACGTTGGTGTACATCGTGGGATACACACCGTTCGCCGACTCCGCCTTCGAGCGAGTGCCCAACTCGACCGCCGTTCGACTCGTCTTCTACAGCCCCTACCAACACTGGCTTCTTCTCTCCTCCGTGCGTGCTTGCATCTCAGCAAGATTGGGGGGGAGGGAGAATCTGTGTATTGCAGTTGGCAAAAGGTACAGTATGTACATATGTACCTAGGTGGCGTTCACCGCCTGTTGCTGCTTGGTGACGTTCGCGCTGTACGCGCTGATGGTGGGGCGCGTGCTGACGGCGAGAAGCGACCGCCTCCAGTGGGTCGAGGTGAAACTCGCCTGCAGCGGCCTCGTCATCTTCATGCAGGTGCCTCTTCCGGCACGTTCTGTCGTCGCTTATCATTTGTCGTCGCTTATCATTAGAGGTTTTTTGGCAAACTTTCTCTGGTGCTGAAGAATTGATCAGAACATCATATATAAACGTGTAGCCCAGTTGGAGCTACGATCCACACTGACCTTTATTTGCAAATCAGGAACCACTCATCCCACACTTGCAAGCCACGCCAAAAATCACCTTTTTACTGGAAGGACCTAGCTTGCTGAAAATTGTAGAATCGATAGGTACTGGTAGGGCCATCTTTCACTCCAAAAATTGTTTAAATCGAATCGTGCGATTTTGAGATATGGCCAAAACAAAATTTCAGAAAACGTCAAAAATGGCCAATATCGCGATTTTCCAAAAAATCTAGGGGCACCTTGTTAATATCTGGAAAACCGTACGCTGGATCGAAACTTAATGTTTTGCTCGCATGTAGTCCAGACCAAGACCTTTCCGATGATATGCAAATTTTTTGCTCTGACTCCTTGGCCCGGCCGGTGCCTATCGATCCTGCAATTTTTAGCAAGGTAGGTCCTTCCAGCAAAAAGGTGATTTTTTTGTGTCAGTTGCAGTTGTAGGATTGGTGGTTTCCGAATTGCAAATAAGGGCCAGTAGAAATCGGAGCTCCAGCTGGGCTATCCATCTATATAGTATGTTCTCAATTAATTCTCAAGCACCTTTGCACCTTCGATATTTTTTCCAAAAAACAACCAGACCACGATCGATGATTTGACATGGACTTTTGTTGCGTGTGCTGTCACTGGTCTGAGACTGTGGTCTCTCTCTCCCTCTCTCTCACTCTCTCTCTCTCTCTCTCTCTCTCTCTCTCTCTCTCTCTCTCTCTCTCTCTCTCTCTCTCTCTCTCTCTCTCTCTCTCTCTCTCTCTCTCTCTCTCTCTCTCTCTCTCTCTCTCTCTCTCTCTCTCTCTCTCTCTCTCTCTCTCTCTCTCTCTCTCTCTCTCTCTCTCTCTCTCTCTCTCTCTCTCTCTCTCTCTCTCTCTCTCTCTCTCTCTCTCTCTCTCTCTCTCTCTCTCTCTCTCTCTCTCTCTCTCTCTCTCTCTCTCTCTCTCTCTCTCTCTCTCTCTCTCTCTCTCTCTCTCTCTCTCTCTCTCTCTCTCTCTCTCTCTCTCTCTCTCTCTCTCTCTCTCTCTCTCTCTCTCTCTCTCTCTCTCTCTCTCTCTCTCTCTCCTCTCTCTCTCTCTCTCTCTCTCTCTCTCTCTCTCTCTCTCTCTCCTCTCTCTCTCTCTCTCTCTCTCTCTCCCCCCCCCCCCCCCTCTCTTCTCGCGTTGTCTAGGCTGCGGGCCTGACGTACACGCTGCTGCACATGAGCGCAAGCGGAGACTTCGGCGGCGCGATCGCTGCCGGCTACTACGCGACCATGGACCTCCTCTGCCTCGTCAACCCGTTCGTCATCACGGCGCTGAGTCTGCCGACGCGTCTCCAGGTATGGCGCCTGCTCAGCTGCGGCGCCTACGTCCCGCAGACGACGGCCTCAATGGTCGCCGTCACGACCGTCTCTCCAGCGCGCAACGACGCCTGCTGAGAAGGAGAGCAGAGGAGAAGGAATCAGTCTGCAACACCAGTTAGGCCATAGGCACTTTGCAGTAAGACGTGGAAACTAAAGTTGTTTTCTTTCAAACGAGCCCAGCCCCGATGTGTTTGTCATGGCCCCCTCCCAGACCCCCACGCTTTACCCCCTTCTCTCTCGAAAAGCCAGTTACCCCATCTATCCACCGGTCGTGACAGACCCTGCTACACGCACGTCATTCAGGCAGTCTGTGCACTTGCAATCCTCATCCTACACCCTGTAGATCCGGCTGACCTACAAGTAGTTAGTAGAGCAGTACACAAGCATAGAAAATAATTTCTGTCATTCAATGTCTTCATCATCGGTCATTGCCTTCGTCCCTTGCCATTTGCCCTACTGTGTGGGTATATGTAGTCTTTGTGCATTGGTCGGGCAGAATTCTAAAACAAATTCGCTTCAAAAAGCACTTAATTTGAATTTGTTGTCTTTCATTGCATTGCTTTAGCGGTGTCTGTGTTATGAGTGCCCTCTGATACATAAGTGCGTTCGATCTGACCAACAGAGACTGTCAAAATATTTGTCCGTGGTGTTTTCATCATTCTATTCTATTCAGCTAATCTGCACCATAAGACGTTCTTAGACAAGCCAGGTGTTGCCGTGGTCAGCTATTATTGGCGTCGGCACAACTGATTAGCGATCAGGTGTCATGTCATTAGCTTAGCGAATGGTGAGGGACACTGTTTCGTGAGAGGGTGTATGGGTACGTAATAGATCTAGTAGTTGAAGGAAGGGCCCCGCTCTGGCTGGCCGACCATCTTCAGATGGCGTTGGCGACCGCGAAACCGGTGCATGGGTTCCAGCCTGCCGTCAGCGTCGCCGCCGTTCGAATCGCGTTCTGCATGTCGCCTGGTGTCGTAGGGCACCGAAGTCGAAGGAACTCAGACCGTCTGAATCGTCGCCGCGACAAATACATGCAATACGTGCGTACAAGCCAAATGGCACGAGCTATGTATCGTGGCTGATCGCGGCGGCTGTGGGCGGCCGCGAGAAAAGTTGGCTGAAGTCTGTGTCAAATTCGTTGAGACTGGAGGTTCTTCTGGAAAATGTCAAAGGCGGCAACGCTCACTAAATTTGATGCCCATCGGGTGTGCTTTGATGGAATGGTGTGAAATTTGGCCAACATGTGCCCACGGCCACCGCGCAAAAGGTACATTTTCAATTTTTTTATTGCATTTTTCCATTTAGAAAAGGCTAAGAAAGTGCCAGAGTCGGCAAGTGCAAATTTTTGACTTTTGAGTTGGCTCATTCTGCTAGCACCAGCTTTAAGCTACTAGCTAACGAGTCACAATAGTGCCATAGTTGCTTCTGTGTGGACTGGAAGATAGAGAAAAGAACTGTCGTGAGTCAAACTTACAAAATCCCACAGACAGGTTTATTACCATCATGCACTATTCGTCGTGTCGCTAATCCTTGTACCATAACTCTCTGCTCCTATTATGGAAATGAATGAAAGTCAGAGGATGTTTAAAGGACACCCAAATGGCATCGAATTTAGTGAGCGTTACCGCCTAAAATCGCACCGCAATAGCGCCACAGAAAGAGTCAGAGCAAAAATTTGCATATCATCGGAAAGGTCTTGGTCTGGACTCTTTCGATTCCATTTCGATCCAGCGTACGGCTCTCAAGATATTAACAAAGTGACCCGAGGTTTTTGTAAAATCGCGATTTTGGTCATGTTTGACGTTTTTGAGATTTTATTTCGACCAGATCTCAATATCACACGATTCGATTTGAACCATTTTTAAGTGAAAGATGGCCTGTCGGTACCTATCGATCCTGCAATTTTCAGCAAGCTAGGTCCTTCCAGTGAAAAAGTGATTTTTTGGTGTCAGTTGCAATTGTGGGATGGGTGGTTTCCGAATTGCAAATAAGGGCGGGTATAAATCGGAGCTATAGCTGGGCTATCCATCTATATAGTAACCTCCAGTCTCAACGAATTTGACACAGACTTAAAACTGTCGGATTCCCTCGTCACGTGCCAATTCCAATTGAAATGCAGTGACGGCGACAGTGCTGACCGGGTGGGCCACTCTCTCACGGACCTCACTGCTCTAACTTTTGACTCCAAATTTTGACTCCACTCCAAAGATGTACAGGGTGCGGCGCCCTGCTGTCGCACCTTTTGTCCTAGAAGAACTCGGCTCTGGTTGAACCGATTGAAGGGAAATTTGAACTCTTGTAGACAACGCTTCAACTTAGACATCCTCCGATTTTTATGCAAATCGAGCCAGCATTCACCTTTCAAGAAATCCGCCATCTGAATTGATGCCTTTTCACCACACGTTATCTGATCGATAGGTTCTTGAGCATAGCTCAAACGTGAAAGTCCGCCGCAGCATTCTCAATGGTCTCTGGCATCTCGGCGACGGTTGCACGCTTCAGCGCGTGAGCCACTTCATCCAGACAGAGAAGGCACATGGCGTCAAGTGTTGGAAAAGGGAGTTCGGGTCAATCGCCTCTCCTCAGAAACGACCGATGCATTCAAAATTTGAAATTTAACTTTAAACTGACATATTGTCTATTTTTCACTGCCAGTCTTATAAAAATGTTTAACAATAACTACGCGCTGATGCACAGTGAATCTCTAGCTAGACAATTCGACAGAAAGCGTTTGGCTGAAAATGAATGCTATGTATGTAGATTACTACCATGAAAATGGGACGAACTGTTTGTAAGCGTGCAGCTTATACTTATACACTGTTGACCCGATTTGCACGAAAGTTGGAAGATATCTAAGTTGAAGCGTTTTCTATACGTGTTCATTTGAATTGGTGTACCCAGAACCGAGTCATGGCCTGACAAAGGTGCGACAGAAGGGTGCCGCACTATGTAGAATCACGGCGAAAACCTGTGACGCCGTGGCTAACCAACTTTCATGTACCGTAAGCCAATAATTAGCTACTTGTTGCTAATTTACTTAGACGAACTACGATAGTAAGTCCCGTCAAAACGTCATACACACACAGGCTCACTCCGCTCGGATGGCCGTCGCGCGCGCGCGCGAGAAGGGCCGAAGAAACGCAGCGGCGATGAGCGGCGTGAGAACGAGACCGATGAGAAGAGAAGGGGGTGGGTGAGGAGAAGAAAGAACTCTGGGGCTCCTGCCGAGCGAGCCTCTTATCACTGCGCGTTGTTATTGACTGGGATGGGCGCTGTTGGAGACGGTGTTCTTTTTTTGGCCGTGGCAATCGCGATCGCCTGTTTCTTACGGGGCGTCAGTCGCAGCCAACTGCCCACGTCTTGCGAGAGAGCGACAGCGACTGAGCGGACTCAATAACTGTGAGTTGAAGTTGCAATGCACAGTTCTATGTAGGTAGGTAGGTGCAAATGTAGGTAGCTTTCTGCAGCGGCTAAACAATTTAGCATTTCAAGCGGAATGGAGCGTGACAGTGAATGGTCTTACAGCGCTTTTCAGGGCCCCGTTTCTCGAGACGAATAAACTACCGTAACCCAAGTAGGTACAGTATACCCTCTTTCCGGCCCCGCACTCACATGTGAGAATCCGGCGACGAGAATTCTTGCCTGAGCTGGAAGAAGAGTCCACGAGAGTGAGAGAGATTGGTTCAGTGGAGTGAGAGTGATGGCAGAGTGGCAGCGACGCCGTTTTAAATAGGCGTTGAACCAACCCCGCGCTGTCGTCGTCGTCGCAGCGCAGTACAGTACCGAAACGGAATAATACGCGCACAACACGCACGTACGTTGCGTACCCGAACACTTCAGCCTTCTTCTACTTATCTGGGCCCAGCACTGTGTTCGAACGAGTATTTTGCCTTTACATGTGTTTTTTTCAACTCCTCTTCGAGGCCGGCGGGGGTGTGTTACACAGGCGCGCCATGGGGCGGGGGGTGGAAAATTCTGAGTCGGGGTGCCCCACGGCGCCACCCCAGTTTACGTCTGCCCCCGCCCCCGTCATGAGTGCAGCCCGGTCGTGCGCGTCTTGCCGGCCTGTCAGAAACGCTGACGTTCGTTCGGTGGCGGTGGCGCGACTGCGAGAGAGACACCACCACCGCCGCCTGCTCCGCCCGCAGCCGAAAAGGCCGAACACGTTTTGTGCACTGGTGGCATGACAAAATGGGTTTGCCGCAAAATGGGATTCGCAAGCGCACGTTTTGCATGAGCTTGGGACAACATAGGTTTGCCCGACTAGAAAATGGGTTTTCCGCAGTTACACCACAGAATGATTCCGTTGTTTCTGTGTCAGTTTCAACGTTCAACGTCTAATATGCAATGTGGTTGCAATACGCGAAGTCACTCGAGCACGAGGAAACGCACCCGTATGCCGCAGCTGCGCTCGTCTGCGTTGGCGCTGTGCGCGCCGCTTCGTCGCTCAGCCTTAGGTCACCCAGTCAAGACAGCCGGTCTGGTCAAGGAGCCAATCAGCGACGCCCACGCCTGCCCCGCCCCTCCCGCTCGACTGCGCGCCGCTCAAGCCAGCCGCCGCCGAGAGAAGCCTTCATTCGAGTGTGCAGTCGATTCGTGTTTTTCGTAGCGTTCGTTTTCCCTCTGTGCTTTCGCCGAGTTTCGTCCAGTCGTATTGCGTCAGTGACGCCTGCTCGGTGTCGGTGGCGCCTGCCGTTCCTCCGTGCACGGCTAGGAAATACAGGCGTCTCCCACCCATTGTAGTATCTACACTGTATTCGTACACACGCGCACACACAGTTACGTAAGGGGGCTTAGGTTCGCTCTGCCTAAGTGCGTCACCAGTGTCGACCGCGTCGCGGCGGCACTCTTCTCTCTAGCGTAGGTGTCGCGGCTGGCGAATCACTCCGACCCTCGTCCGTGCGTCCCGAAAGGAAAGGACCTGCGCTGCGACCGCCGCTTGAGCTCAGAGCCCGTATTTATGAACACAGCTACCCCCTAGCGCTAGCTACACTTACCGTAATTTCTAGGACTGGCTACACGCACCCTATTTATAAAGTTTCCGGCTAGCAAAAGTTATGGTAGTTATGGTAGGTAGCGGGTAGACAGGTCGGGAGCATGCTAGGCGCGTGCTTGGGTCGTGTTTTTGATCAAATATTTAGCAATTTTTTTGCGAAAATACCCAAGAAACAAAAGATTGGTGGAAGAGATGGACTTGCGACGAGAAAAAACTATCGGCAGCGGTTTTTAATCCGCTCGAAAAATTCTATAATCTCGATTGAGTTGTACTGCCGCTTTAACTTTTGATTCGTCGTCCGTCGCCGCGCGCCGCTGCCGTCGATTTACTGGCGAATTTATTTGAGAAATTGTGGCCGTGCTGTCCGACCGATGTACCCCGTCGTCAGCACAGAGATTCAGGTCGACTTTTTATTTTTTTAAATGTTTTGTTGCGATTTTTTGCCTTTAAGGAAACGCTGTTTAGGCAGTGGTTGCAGTGCGATATTTCGCGTCGACCTCTCTGCAAGTTGGCAACACATTCGGACTGTCTCAGTGTCATGTCTCAATTACCGAAATCGAAAACGCCTTTGGCAGCTCAGCGCCTCAAGGTATATGCGGGAGATTTTTTTCTAGATGGGAGAATAACCAGAGCCGTGGTGACCACCGGGTAGGGACCCGGGGACCCCCCCCCCCCCCCTGGGGCGGACTGAAAGTGTTTTGGATTCGCATCATACTTGTACCGGGTTTTTTTTACGTGGGGGGGGGGGTGGGTCGGCGACCTTTCTGGGGGGCGTGGGGGCTCACGCAGATTTGAAGAGGGAGGGGGGTAAAAAAGTGTACCTAAGTAGTGTCGAAATAGGCACTTTTTGGTCAAAAGTAGGTTAAAATAGGCTATAAATAGCGTTATTTAGCTGTTTTAGGGTAAAAAAAACACTGAAAAAGACGAAAAATACACTACTTTTTACAGTTGTAGACATGTTGGAAAACTTTTGAAAAATTCTGGGGGGGAGGGTTGGGGAGGGGCAACTTTTGACCTGGGGGCGGGCAACCCCCCCCCCCCCCAAAAAAAACCCCAATTACATGTATGATTCGGATGTAAACACACCCCCATAGCCATACCTGTAACTGGGGGGGGGGGTTGGGGGCCCCGCACTATTTTTCCAACACCCACCCAACTGCCCCCCCCCCAGAATTTTCCGAAGGGATTTTCACTCTGTCTAAAACGATAAAAGTGAGTAAATGTTGGTGTTTTTCAGTGCTTTTCAGTGTTATAGCACTATAAAACAGCTAAATACTGTTTAGACCCTATTTATACCCATTTTTGACCCAAAAGTACCAGTATAACTCCAAAAATGGCCATCAACCACACCCTTTTTGCTCCAGACACCCCCCAGAATTCGGCCATTTCCCCCCCCCCCCCACTCTTCCAGACCCGGTTACAGGTATGCTCCGGACCTCCCCCCCCCCCAACCTCTGTAGGACAAGTGAGCGTCACTCGCGATTTCAGTGGTTCACGCGCGCGCACAACGTGGTGGACGAGCTGAAGACGATGCGGGCGACCATTTTTTTGTGATGGGGTGTGATGTGATGGGATGCAAAGCATAGTTGTGCGGTTTCTGGAAGGATTTTGTTCCTTTTTGCCCTGCCCACACGACGACAAACAAAAAAATAATTAGCGCACCACACAGCTGAGATTCACAACAGTCACACATAAATTCTAATCGAAATTTTAAATTCTGACAGCTTGGAATAGTCATAGGTTGTGGGCTCGTCGATAACCGATAAGTTGGCGCATAGTGACCATGGAATGACTGGAGGACGATATTTGCCACCTAGCACGCCTTGAACAGGGTGTTCTGTGCCCAAGTGGAGGCCTTCACTGCAGACAGTGGATCCGATGCCGATGAATTGGTGTCAACCCGCCACTGCGGCATTTTTCGCAAAATTGTAGTTAACAATTTTAGTGAAATTTAACAAAAAAAGGAACAATCTAAGAAGAACGCAATCTCAATAAAAAAATTGAAATTGCGCGCTCTACTACCCCCTTTTTACACGGTGTAGCAAGTGCTTGATGTAGCGTGATTTTATAAATAAGGCAACCTAGCGCTAGCTTGCGCAAGCACTTGCTAGGCTAGCTAGCGCTTGCTCGTAGCAAGTCCTACCTGCCGCTACTATAAATACGGGCTCAGACGCCGTTCTGTAGGTGGACCTCCGCTGCAGTAGCGTAACGGTAGAGTGGTGCAGTAGTAGATAGTAGTGGGGATTATGCAGACGTTCCCCGCCAAATTCAAAAATTACGGTATTCTACAAAAATACGGTAAAAATCACGCATTTTTGGATCATACAGTAACCCAAAAACTACAGTAACCCCTTGCATTAGACGTCTAGGTCATCACTACAATGCTATATGGGGGAACATGTGCATGATCACCACGGTACTACAAACACCGACCTACAGTATCCTCGACATCTAGGTGACCACCACAATCGGTATATGCGGAGTACGGTATATAAAAATAGGCACAATACCCCTTGTCGCCCCTTTGTAGTCATAACATACAAAATATAAAAGTCAATATTTATTAGTACCTATTTTTTATATTTTTGTTTTATTTTTTTTTTTTTCACGTACCCTCTATCCAGGGCATTCGGATTCAAGGGAGGGGGGGGGGGGTGCGTTCATAACTTCAACTACTAAATGGAGTGGAATCAGTGCTGAGCAGGCACAATAGTCGTGAGTAAAACTTTCGTAGGCATAAACCACCTTCTGCAGCGGGTAAACAATGGTAGTTCTAGTGCGTACAGGCAATACACAGGGCCCAGACAAGGAATAGAGCGTGACAATACCAGATTTGGTCAGCAAATTCGTGCATACACTGTGTTCCAAGGCGCGCCCTTGGGCGTTCACTAGAGAGTGGGCTTCGTTTTTTGCCATTGTCTATGCATCAGAGCACGCAGAAGAGCCTTTTTCATTCATCACGTGCGCTCCGTGGCCAGGCGCAATCGAACGGTCGACTATTCTTCGTCGGCGCGCCTGCTCAGTGACCTTGACGCAACGTATATGCGTGCCACTGACGGGCACGGCAGTGGCCGCCGAATGAGAGGCGCGCCCAATTGTACAACAGGCATGGCGGCAGCCGCCGAATGAGAGGCGTGTTCAATTGTCCGACAGGCACGGTGGCGGCCGCCGAAAGAGGCGCGCTGAACTGTACGGGCGAGCCAAAATTGCCAAACGAGAGACCACACGACACGAAGCGAGCATCTGCATTGGCCCGCACCACAACTCACTGGAGGAATGCGTGAAAGGAGTTCCCGGCTGCAAATGCGACCCATGCCATTGCACCCCAAGGCTGGGGGGGGGGGGTGCACGCTACCCTTTCCCGAAAGACTCATCCATTATCGGCATCTCAGAACCCAACCCCTCCCCTGAATTTCCTTTTTTTGAAGCTTCAAGAAAAATGATATCGCAATAATGGCAAAATACTGGCAGATCATATTTTGAGCATTACAACAAGTCGACTTAGACGTGCACAAGAACAAGAACTTCCGAAAAATGACGATTCATCCCTCACACTCACCCCCACACTCACCTATTCTCATGTCGTCATGCTATGATGCATGCATACGATACTGTAAAATCGGTATTAAGCGACGAGATCGGGGCACAGGGCCAGGGGTCTTCTGAATGTGTGCGTGTCGTGTCGCGCAGTCAATCACTTGCTTTTGGCTAACACCAGGAAGAAAGACTATTTATTGAAATTTATTGAAAAATTTTTAAAATTATTGGAATTTATTTTCAAACGCAAATTCACTTGTGGCTGTGGGTCGCTACAAAAGGTGGATAAATTCAACGGAGACGCTTAAAACCGATTTTATGGTAAATGAAATTCTGACGTATACATCCATCCATCCATCCCGACCTTGGCTTGAACAATCCAGCCAAAAAGGTTCGACAGAAATGGCGCCGCAGCAGCTCTTCTTCTCGCCGACAGTACGACGACTCGACTCGGCAAGCAATTAAGGACACCCCCGCGTCGGCAACGCCACGTACGTTTGCAATCAACAGCTCACAGGAAGCAGCAATTCTACGTCAAAAACATTTTCAAAATATTCGCGCGAAACGGGGAGAACCCTTTTGGGGTGCACGGTGCACACGGGTGCACGGGCAGACCCTCTTTGGAGGAGACAGCGGAACAATGCACACCGAAATGTTATTTTTCGCTAAATCGCTTCTGCCAACAGCTCCCGTTTACAATTTGTGTTTACTGGGACCGTTTTCCCGCACTATTGCGAAAATGGCGCCCGTTTCAAAACGGTTTGTGAGCGATATTGAAACGGCTAAGTCCCTGTTGCTTGGCAAGGATGGAACTGGCGCCGAAGAGGTGGAATTCGTCTCCACTGTCCCTCACCACCTGCCGTCTGGACAAAAAGAAGCGTCATTCTTTATCGACTGTGGCGCCCTAAAGGATACCAAAGACGTTTATCAGGGTGTACGCGTCAGCGTACAACCCTAATATGTGAC
>JASAMY010003119.1:0-44303 GCA_030248085.1 Paralinhomoeus sp. GSCO2_6 | reverse complement strand
TTGGGCAAAGATGGTTATCCGAAATGTCGACTTGCTGATGCGCATGCGATAAACTCCGCGAAAGCACAGGGTGTCGCGCGCTCCTTTTCTCGTGGCAAAACTCGAGGCAGGCTGAGCCGGTTTTAAATGAAAGTTTGCAAACTTCTGTGTCCGCCAGCAACTTCTAATTTTACTTTTCCCCGGGGTAACTTTTACCAGGATAGATGTCGTCCCAGCTGGCCACCAGTGCACATCAAGCAAGCATGCAGCGTTGTGATTCGATGCATGCATCGTACGCTTTATCACTGGACTGACAGATTTTCCAGTAAGGATGAGTTTTAGTTTTACACGTGTTGATTTTGCAGCGGGTTTGTACAAGTACAGGGTATATCAAAACTATATGAACCCACCCCCCACCCCCCCCCCCCCTAGGAAACACTGGTTGGACGGATTTAGCTGAAATCCAACATACTAGATGTCGGCCCAACAAAATACATGAACAATTTAAATTTCATGAAAAACGAAGAACCGAGCGTCGAGATACCTATGATCGATCATCCAAGGTACAGTGAAAAACCTTGTCAGTAAAGATTTCGACTTGCTCTCACCACTTCGCCCGTTTCTTGGCGAATCAGCAATGGTCGGCCGACGTCGGATCGGTCAGTGATGGCCACGTCATGCTACTCTGTCCCAGTGCTCGGTGACCCATCGCTCCGATCGCTTCAGCTTCTGGTGCGACCCATTTTCAGGTGATGAACTGTGCCCCCGCGTCGCGTGCCGTTCAGAAAGTCACTGCAGCCGCTTCATCGACGAGACGAACTTGGGCAGTGTCGTTGACCTTTCGTGAGCGCGACAAGGTCCTCAACACTCGTTTAAAACTGTTGTTTACCGTTCAACGAGAAATTGTTGCCATAAAACACGCAGTAATGTTTTTGCGGCAATACTTCACTGTACCTTGGATGATTGCTCATATCTCGACGCTCGGTTCTTCGGTTTTCATGAAATTTAAATGGGACATGTAGTTTTGTGGGGCCCACATCAATGTTGAATTTCAGCTATGTAAATCCGTCCAACCAGTATTGCTCCTCAGGGGCGGGGGGGGGGGGTGCATATACCTACATGTAGTTTTGATATAGTGAACACCCTGTATAGTGAACAAGAACACGTCTCGTATTGGCGGCGCACAACCGCTGAAGTCAGCAACCATTCTAAAATCTCTTTGACACAACACAAAGTCGTAAGCAACGAAAAATTGAGCGGGTGCGAGTCACATGTTGCGTGCGTGCGCACTTCTCTAGCCGACCGCATGCGCAAGAGAAGCAACTTTCGGATTGGCTTGTGGCGCGACGGCAAGAAAGGCGCTGTCTCAAAGGAGCGGCCGTATAGGAGCGGCCGGTTCGACCCTGGTCCGAACTGCGGGATGTTATTGCCCTGGCCTGTGACGCACTCGCGCACGTGTGCGTGTTTCCCGTACGAATTTCCGTCCACGTATAACTTGCGACGTGCGTCACACGAGGATGGACCTGCGTCAAAAGGATGCCTGTTGGTGACTCAGGGCGTTAGGCCAACATCCCTCAGTTCGGAACCGGGAGCGGCTGGGCGCATTAGCCTAACGTCTCCCTAGGTGTATGTATGTCGCCTGCGTTAGCGGCTCGCTTTTACGACCTGGATCAGCACGTTGAAATATTGCTGGCAAGCGGTGTCGCTTCGCTATCTGGAAACCTCTACCGTTACGCTAAGTACCTCTAAGCTCTCTAGCTCTCGTCTTCACCTCGTATACTTGCCCTGAATAATACACCTGCCTTGCTTGTGTGAAAATGAAGACCGCTCTTGCGTTGCTGCTTGTCTGCGCCAGCGCCGTCGATGCCTGCATTAGATGTGAGCCACTGTTATCAATGGATCAATTAATCAGCAACAGACCGTAGGAGCAACACCTGCATGAAGAGTACACGTATCACTGACGGAACACTAGATTTTTTTAACTAATTTTTCAAGGGACGGGAGGGATTATGACGCTTACAGTGCGTTCAACGTACTCAAAAGCTACTAGCTTTCAAAGCTTAGTTTGAGCTAATAGTCGCTAGCACACGGCCAATGACGCGTGACTTTCAGTCGGGAAGCTGCCATGTGTCAAGAGCATGGAAGAAATTATTGACAAGTACGACACCGAGGAGGTGGCTGTCGCCTTGAGAAAATACGCTGAAGATAAATACCAGTGTGAGTGATGCGTCCTAGTACTCTCTACCATAGCGTACTGAATGACATGACAGCACTTTTGTAAACTCCAACGAGCCGTTTGATTTGCCTTCACAGGATATTCAATTTACGTCGTAGCAAAATATTTGCGAAACCATCGTGTGTGTAGCTCAAATCCCCAAGTTTGTCGTCGTTTTTCACTTCCGGCACTTTGCCTCCACTTGAGAGTTGCGCCACACATTCATAATGGTACACAGTAGTATGTACATACGTTTCGTTACCCAACAACCAAGTCTCAAGTGGCAGACGAGCCACGTGCGCCGGTTCAGCCGCCTACATCGCGCTCGTCAGCGTGAGGTCGAAGGGCGACGGCGGCGGCAAGGTCGTGACGACGGGCAAGGACAGCGCCTTCCCGCTGGCCGACAACATCGACCTGGGCAGGGTCAACATCAAGAAGAATCCTCAGGACGCCTGCTTCCTCATCGACCTCAGCTTCTTCCGCAAGCGCCTCGGCGTCTACATGTACCGCAGGTGCGGCGGCGGAGTGTCACATGCGCTGTGCCAACTTGTTTGCAAAAAATCGATAAATTCAGAATGGGCAGCCTGCCCAAGCCCAGTCCTCTGACCGCCCAGGCTCCAGCCGGCTGCACCGCCGCCCAGGATTCGATCATCAAAGCGGCCGTCCAAACCACTCCTGGAACTGACAGCACGATCCTCGTCAAGCAGCTCGAACAAATCGTCAAGGACGCCGGTGTCGTATATACATGTGTCGGTTATATACATGTGTCGCGCAACACATTCATATAGACAACTGATGTATATACGTATACGTATCTATATGTGTCGGTCTATATACATCTGCAGTGCGCGTCAAATTCTCCTGTCATTAATTATGCTCAAACCGGCGTCAGATAACGCCAAGCAACCGATACAATAAACAGACGGTCGACAGCGAATCATGGGCAGTGGCTGCCACTGCTATGTCCAAGTATAACATTTAGTTGGGGGTGACCTTACCTAATTAATGCTACTGCCTAATTAATTAATTAATGATGAACAACAAAAAAGACCTTGTCTTATTATCGTCGCGCGTCGTCTGTCTCTGTTGAGCGTCTCTGTTCCGTCGCGCTCAAATGCAACTGCATGACTGAAATGGGTTCGAGCCGAGCAAGAAAACCTAACAACCTGCGGCTCGGCTGCCTTCCGTTCCACGTTCACCTCACCTTATCATGACCACAAGCATACACACAGTTTCTGCGTCACAGATCTTGCGTCGCTCAGTCAGTAGGTTCAGCTTGTGTAGCTACGCTAGCTAGCTACCTATGTACGTAGCCTTGTGAAAGTCAACTGCTACGAAGCGACCGTGTATACGTAGGGGGAAGGGGGGAGAGGCTGGCAAACCAGTGTAGATTACTCTATTGGCCCTTTTGACGCAGTCAGTTAGATTACAATCTGTGGCTATTCTGTCCTTGTGGACCGCAGGAAGTTTAGAACTGGCGACCTACACATGTATATAGAACCGACACATGTATATACGTATACGTATCTAGATCAGTTGTCTATATAGATGTGTCGGCCGACACATGTATATAGCCGACACATGTATATACGTCACCGGCAAGCAGATCGGAGGTACTGTATAGAAGAGTTTTGGATATTCTCCATCGGAATGTTCTCGTTTTCTCCAAAGCCTAAGCCTAAGCCCAGACTCCTACACAATTTCCACACCGTTCAGGCTACCACGTCGCTCTGGCCTTCAACGAGGAGTTGAAGAAGACGCTGAACAAGAACTTCTTCTACTCCGCGACCGCCGTGTCCGAGTGCAAGATGTCCGTGGCCGGCGTCGACTACCACCTGGCGCAGACGGAGCTCGGCGCGCCCAACAACGCTCCCGTCCACGCGAGACTCACCACAGTCGACCAGATGTCCAAAGGAGAATGAGCGAAACGTACATCTAAGAATGCCACTGTTGCACGGATTGCCTTGTGACAACTCTGCGATCTAAGATGTATAACCAACGGTTGTGCTCGCGCAGGAGAGAGTTTGAAAGGTACATAAATTTTATTATATTATGCATAATAAATATAAATATAAATATAAATATACATAAACATAAAAATATATATAATAAATAAAATTATATTCGGCGAGTTGCACTGCAGCAGGAACAATTTTACTGCGAGGGACGTTGCTGACACTGTGCGACGGTGCGTTTCATCGCTGCGCAGTTAAATATCACCATTTCGCAAAACAAAAATATTTTACTGGACATTTCGATAGTAAAACGTTCGGATTTTAGTCTGAAGACTACCTGCATGACAGTGTCACGGTTGAAAATAAAGGAAAATATTTGCAAACGTTGCGGCTTAAAAGGTGCAAATCTGATTTGCATGAAACTTGCAGGCAAGTAAAGTAGTTGAAGTGGAGAATGAGTTTTTTCTAAGTACTATCAGCTACAACTCAGGACACTTGCTGCAGAGTGCTCAGAAGTGATTCGATGTCAATATTGTCAGTGTCCTCGGGAGTGACTCACCACCAATACCATGTGTCATGAACAGCAGGCAGGCAGCGGTACCAACGACGTCGGCGACGCTCATCGTCTCACTCTGGACAGGCTCTGGCGCGCCCAGGCGACGCATGCGCGACGTCGCAGCAGTACTGAAAGCTGTTGATCCGTGTGATCAGTGAATAATCCGCTTGGAAAATTCGCCTCGTCCAGTCAAACCCGCCTCAAAGTTGGAGGCTGAAACTCGCGCGTTGCTTGAGGCGAGACTGTCCATCGGATGTCCAAAGAACAAACTCACACTTCACATCGCATGCAATTACGTGCACACATGGGAACTTGAAATAAAAAGTTAATCAATCAAAAAGTATTACGTTAATGCGCACACGCGACTTAATGTTACTACGTCGATTTGACAGCATTCACCGCGTTTGCCGAACGTAGGCATTTTGGTTGGGGAGCTAACTTCTATACAACTTCAAGTTAAAGTTAAGTTGTTTTGTTTTTCTTTTTTTGAAGGCTAGAGGTGAAGGTGCTGCTCTAGCCAAGCTGCACAAGCGTCGGCCCCACCCAACTGTATGCACAGCACGAGGTGCAGTGCACCAAGTCTGTCCACTTGTATAAAGCACATGCCACGGCGACTCAGACGCCGGTTGACCTAACGCCTGCAAAAGATGCAAACGCGGCTGTAGCACTTAGCCTAACCATACCGCGCCCTACGTAAAGTATCTTTAGCTGCTGCTTTATCTTTAAAGTCTCTCTCTCTCTCTCTCTCTCTCTCTCTCTCTCTCTCTCTCTCTCTCGCTCTCTCTCTCTCTCTCTCTCTCTCTCTCTCTCTCTCTCTCTCTCTCTCTCTCTCTCTCTCTCTCTCTCTCTCTCTCTCTCTCTCTCTCTCTCTCTAGGCGCAATGCACCAAGTCTGTTCACTTGCATCAAGGGCATGCCATGGTGACTCAGACGCCGGTTGGGCTAATGCCCGCAAGAGATGGCAGGAAGCGAGCATTTAGCCTAACCATGCCCTGCCCAACCAAAAATTATCTTTGGGAACTTGCGCTTCATGCGAACGTTCAAATACCGCCATCAACGTGCCTCGACTTCAGTTCCTCTTGGGGATTTTGTTGACTCTTCAGACTGTGTGGCTGTTTGCCAAAGCTGTGTACTGTACCTACAGTATACCTACGTGTGTGTTCATCACAATCGTTTGCGAAAGAATGAAGAGCGCCGTGGCATTGCTTGTGGTCTGCGCCATTGCGGTGGACGCCTGCGTTAGATGTAAGTCATTCTTTAACCGAAGTGCACTGCAAACCCCTCTACTCAGCCAATTGTGGCGAGAAATTTTGGCTATTTACTGTATAGGTGCTCTGTTTTAGTACACTCTTACAGTGTACGTGAACAACAGCACTACTATACGTGTAAATGTCACACGTAGCTGTATGTACAATTCCATGTCTCGCTTTCTATGGTCTTTGCTATAGCTCTTGTTTCGGTTTTGGACTGAAGTTTTGAAAATGTTGAAATTGAAATTTTAAGCTGAATGTTGCTTCAATGAATGAATATTTAAGCGGAATTATATTTAAGTTGAACTTGGAACAGAAATTTTATGCTTTTAAGCGATGTACATCTATTTTAAGCTTTTAAGCGAAGAGTGTTTTTTCCAGTCGGAACGCTGCCATGTGTCTAAGAGCATTAATGGAATCGTCGATAAACACGACATTAAGGAAGTGGCTGACGCACTGAGGGAGTATGCTGAAAAAGAATATCAGTGTGAGTGGCACTCGGAAATGCGCAAAAATACAAGCATGTACGGCACCTACAACGTATACATATGCGTCCTTGACTATGTTCGGTGGACCCACAAATTTGCCTTGCTAAGCAATATTTATAACAAGCAAAACCTCTAAATGCTGCGTTGCTCAATTCTTTGGATTCTGCCGATTCAAGCAAGCTTTCCACATGACACAGAGTTTTTAGAATGAGACAACCATGTTCACGGACACCAAGAATTTCCTGACCGTTGAAGACTGCCTTGCGTCCGTGTTAAAGTCTCCAGTGCAGCATGCGACCATCCTTTGTTTATTCAGCCGCCTACATCGGTCTTGTCAGTATAAGCTCGAACTTGGGACCAGAGGGCTCTGTGAAGACGGGCAAGAACAACGCCTTCCCCATGGCCGACAACATCAACCTGGGCAAGGTCAACATCAAGAAGAATCCCCAGGACGCCTGCTTCGTCATCGACCTCAGCTTCTTCCGCAAGCGTCTCGGCGTCTACCTGTACCGCAGGCGCGTCCAACAGCCAAAATGGCGCCACTCACTCCATTACCAAAAAATCGATAACTTCAGAATGGGCAGCTTTCCCAAGCCCAGCTCTGTGGCCGCACAGGCTCCAGCTGGCTGCACCGCGGCTCCAGGGAGGCGATCATTGGCAAAAGCGGCCGTAGAAGCCACTCCTGGAACTGACAACACGATCCTGGTCAAGCAGCTGGAACAAGTCGTCAAGGACGCTGCCAAGCAGATTGGAGGTACATACTCTACATAGCATTTCAAATAATACCTCCACAGTTACCAATCCTAAGCCATTTGGACCTTTTTATTTTGACCATTTAGACCATTTCACCTTTTGTATGGAGTTTTGGGACAATCGGAAACACGAACTCTATGTACGGAAATGCAAGTGTAATTTTTAACCGCACCAATGTGACCCAGAAATGCGTCCACCCTTCCCCATGGTTTTGCACCCGCGTTGAATCAATTTATCGCGCCGTTCAGGCTACCACGTTGCCCTGGCCTTTAACGAGAAGTTCAAGAAGACGCTCAACAAGAACTTCTTCTACTCCGCCACGACCGTGTCCGAGTGCAAGCTGTTCCGTGGCCGGCGTCCGACTACCACCTGATGCAGACGGAGGTCGGCGCGCCCAGCGACGCGCCGGTCAACGCCAGACTCACCACGGTCGATGAGATGTCGAAGGACGAATGACCAGAAGAGAAGAAGCCAAGAAGTCGAAAGCTATAAATTTTTGGATATTCATTGCCTTGATGCACGTCTGAAAACCTGGTTACATATACACACACACATTCGCGCACGCACCTGCTTTGCTTGTCGTAACGGTTGTCGTCAATACACGTATCTGTAGAATAAAAAACCCACTGACGCAGGACAGTGAAGTGCCCGATTTTTTTTTCTTTTTTAAAAATTTAAAAAAAATTTTAATTTTAAAAATTTAAAAAAAAAATAAATTTTTTAATAAAAAAAAACGACCGATTTTTTTTCAAAACCATCTCTAAACCCGGCCCCGGACTCGGACACGGAGTCCGTCGGTCAAAAGGCGCGTTTACAGCTGCCGGACTATCCGCCGGTCTTTTTTTAGAAATGCGCGTCTACACCCTCTTTTGAACGGTACTTTTGTCGGTACGGTAGAAAACAATTCGAAACAAGCGTCGGCGCGACGACCGGCCAGCTCAACAGCGCCACCTCAGAGCTCAGCAAAAGCACTGGTTATATTCCAGAAAGGCGGCCCATAAAAAAACAACCGGCCCATAAAAATACTACCGGCCCATACGCTTGGGCGGCCCTTTCAATGGGCCGGCCAGGTGACATCACGCGAGACCGGCCCATTCGTATGGGCCGCTTTTCTAAGCCTAAGCTACACGATGCCGGCCCATTGGGTTTGTTGGTGGTTCTCGCTCCTTCTGTGCCTCTTGGCCAGTCTCTGTTCACTGCCAACTGTGCCTAATGCTATTAGCACGGATTCTTGGCTAAAGCGCAATGACATGCACGTGTGCACGATGCGGTTCCTTTGAAAAACGCTAATTGTATGTGCGTGTTGGTGTGCGTGCCCCCACCCCTGTTATTTTTATTGGGCAACAGCGAGTCGTGCGTTGGTAGAGAAGGTATAGGGTAAGTAGTCGTGCGCTGGTAAGGTGGTTGAGCGAGCGCCATCGCTCAACGTTGCTCCCTGCTCGCTGGCTCGCTCTCGCCCGCTTCACTAAATTAAGCTTAGCCGGGGACCGTTGGTTGGCTGCGTTGGCGGCGATGCCGGCCAGTGGCTGGCGGATGTGCAGCGCACGCACGTACGCAAGCGATGTGTCGAAGGAAGCGGGAGCGCCCTGAGCTGATCCGGCCGACTGACCGATTCTCATCAGTCATCGCTTTTCATCTTGGAGCGGCACCAGGCGCGCCAACGCCGGCGTGCCGCCGGCGCCAACGACGGCGTCCCGACGCCGTCGCCGACATCGGCACATCTGCCAAAGATACACAATGTTGGTAATACTAGGGAATGCTGCTAGCAATCCATCCACGTTCATGGTGCTCATCACCGGCATCGCCTTGAGATGCGTGGTGTAGAAAACGCTGCAGCGCTCAACTACTACAAGCAAGTCCAATCTCCTCCACCACTTCATGAGCACATGAGTCGAATTCACTAGTCTTGGTTTTTCCCCGTATTCCCGCCCTTGAAACGTACCTCACCACAGGTAACCATGTGACACCTACAGCTCACCCCCACCTTTTGGTGTTACGTGCAATCAAGGGCGTCGCAATTTTTCTTCCAAGGAGAGGCTGCTTTTTACCCAAACAAAAATGGAAATAGCGAAACGAGCGCCACAGTCGAGGTTTTCCTATAAAACCATTCTGGAAGCCATG
The DNA here is from genome assembly GCA_030248085.1 of Paralinhomoeus sp. GSCO2_6. Lineage (NCBI taxonomy): Eukaryota > Metazoa > Nematoda > Chromadorea > Monhysterida > Linhomoeidae > Paralinhomoeus > Paralinhomoeus sp. GSCO2_6. The sequence continues at coordinate 34,987 of JASAMY010003119.1, read as the reverse complement.
AAACAGCACATACATGCTTTAATTCTTGCAGATTTCCACTATTACTGTTTTTGGACCTCTAACGAGGAGTTCACCAAGGAGGGGATGCTCCATTACAAATCCTTCAAAGTTTTCTAAGGGAAGGGGGTGGAGCACCCCCCCCCCCCTTTGCGACGCCCTAGTGTGCAATGCGTATGAACGTGTTCTTAGCTCATGCGCACATTGCGGTCATGTATGTAGCGTGTTCGTGTTCGGTATTCCCTTCGCGAGAGCGACGTGCGTCCGTCCGTCCGCCCGTCCGTCCCTTCAATGCACTGCAACTGGCGGTGCCGCAAGCGGCAGCGGCGGTAGCGCAAGGACTAGCTACATAGCGCAGCCACCGGCGCCCTACTCTTCGCAACCGCCGCTGCGTCGCTGCCCCCCCCCCCGCCCCCATCAGGCGTTCGTTTCTCGCACGGAACGGGCAGGACAGGAGAACTGCCAGACAGACTGAAAACAAATTACGAGGCACAGCCTGGCACCGCGAACCGCTCAAATACGGGCAGACAGACACAGCGCAGCACTGCAAGTTTCCAGGACTTTCTGCAAGTTTCTGCAAGTGTTAGGTTTTGCAAGCACGATTTACTCAAGTTCTGCGACATTGACTCAATGAAAATGCTCAGCAGTTACTGCTGCTCTGCTTTTCGCAGCCTACTGTATGGCTGGAAAGCAAGATCAGTGGAGTGGAGTGCTGGAGTGTGTCGAGCACTGGTTGAAGGATACTTGCCACAGCTGATTGATCTTGCTGAGCAAGGTTTGGATGCCAAGCAGATATGCAGTCAACTGTTCAACAGCTGCCCTGATGGTTAATTTCTGACCAGTACATAAAACATAGGCAACGTGTACCTATTATGAAAATTGTGACAAATTTGTGTAGATCACTTGCAAGACATTACTACACTGACATCGCTGGCCTTGTCTGCAAGTCAAAGCTATTCAGCAAACAGATCAGCGATTATATGTTTTCCAAGGCTGCCACGGCTAACAATTCTCCAAGCTGAAGATGGACCACTGGCAGCAGCTAATGACATACTCACTTTTGATTTCAATTTCCAATCAATTGTTCAAAATTTTCCAACACCTGAATCATCGCTGAAGTTCCTTGCTCGTCATGGGCTGATCCACAATGAAAAAGAATTGCCCACAATGTGGAGAGAGAATGTCACTGATTAAACAGCAACATGAAATCGACAAATACACAGTAAGTGTTGCAGTAGCACCATGTGCACAATCAAACTTGCAGTATTTTCAAAGCCAATTTCAGTGGAGATGCAGACACTGCCGTGGCACCAATGGACAATACGTTAAAGTGTCTGTGAGAGCTGACTCATTTTTTACTCGATCAAAGCTGGACTTGGATAAAATCTTTAAAATCATCTACATGTGGAGTGCGCATCCGAAATCCAACATCCAGCAAATAACTGCTGAGACGGGAATACAGTCACACACCTCAGTTGTTGATTGGATGAACTTATTCGAGATGTTTGCCAAGATTGGTAGGCAAACCAGCATGCTGAAAATTATACACCTATGCATTTAGGCGTTCAGGGGCAGGGAGGTGTCATTGTCTGGTGTGGGTCACACCAGACAACGAGTCAAGCAAACTATTTTCATTCAGGGTTCGTGATCACTATGGGCCAAACAACAGAATAGGTGGCGCAGGAACAATAGTGGAAATTGATGAGTCAAAGATGTACCGCGCAAAATATCATAGAGGGGCCCAACTGCAGCGACAATATGAATGGGTAGGAAGAAAAACAATTGTAACTGATATGGCATCAAATTTTCTTACCTATAGGTGTTTGGGATGGTACAAAGAGGGACCAACCGTGTTGTACTTGTACCAGTTGCGGACAGAACAGCAGCCACTTTGATTGGGCAGCTGTTTACATATGTGCGACCAGACACTCGAATCGTCTCTGATGGATGGGCATCATATGGGGGCCTCAATCAAATTCAAAATGTGTATGGAGGACATCACGACTGGGTCAACCACCGCTTACATTTTGTTGACCCAGCAGACCCTTCCATTCACACCCAATCAATCGAGGGAACATGGAGTGCACTGAAGAATTCACTCAGGTATGACCAGTTTAAAGGCAGGCTGATGCACCCCTGCAAAACCAACAGTTACAGTTATCAATACATTCACAACAGAACCATAATGCAAACACATCGCTACCATATGTACCACTACCACTGGTACGTACTACATGTAATTATGCACATCCAATCAGTCTGCCCATCCAGAAGAGAGTACGCTTTTCAGACATCTGAAGGGCACAAGTCCGGCCCTTTTTCCTACCTACCTTTTTCAATATATGTTCAAACGGGCACATGGAAACACACGAATAATGAACCACATGCTGTTTGCAATTCGCCACTACATGCCATACCAGTAGTACCAGTGACTTATGCCTCCATTGCATGAAAGCCAATGAATAGGGCAACCGCTTAACCGACATGTATAGAGTAGTGAAGCAGTGATCGTGTGATTAAGTGGTGGATCAATACACGGTTGACATCGTGCACACGTGCATGTCATTGCGCTTTAGCCAAGAATACGTGCTAATAGCATTAGGCACAGTTGGCAGTGAACAGAGACTGGCCAAGAGGCACAGAAGGAGCGAGAACCACCAACAAACCCAATGGGCCGGCATCGTGTAGCTTAGGCTTAGAAAAGCGGCCCATACGAATGGGCCGGTCTCGCGTGATGTCACCTGGCCGGCCCATTGAAAGGGCCGCCCAAGCGTATGGGCCGGTAGTATTTTTATGGGCCGGTTGTTTTTTTATGGGCCGCCTTTCTGGAATATAACCAAAGCACTATTATGAAAGAAGAACAAAAATTACGTTCAATTCTAGCTCTCCCGCCCGGCAGCAGCGGCAAGAAACTTCCAAGTGCGCTGTCAGAAACTTCCAAGTGCGCTTTCATAAACTTCCAAGTACCAAAACTTGCGCAATATCTGTACTCGGAAGGCGTTTCCGCCAGATTCAAAAAAAGACCGCGGACTAGTCCGCGGACTTTATTGAAAGTTGGTCAACTCGAGTCCGGCGGATAGTCCGGCGGACTATCCGGCGGCTGTAAATCGAAAGACCGGGTCCGCGAGCGGGTCCGGCGGATAGTCCGGCGGACTATCCGGCGGCTGTAAATCGGGCTTAAAGGAGAACCAGTCGGTAGTGGACGGCCGGACGGATGGACCATTACGAATTTCTCCGTCCGTAAATCAACTCACCGCGCTAACGCGCGGGTGAAAACCTACATCTGCTCACATCGTCTTTGTGCTCTACATGTTCTACTCCTCCGCTGCAACTGCGCCATTGCAGCGCAGCACAGTGTCAGCAAGCCCCGTTACTCTCGCAGCAAAGTCGTGCCTGCCGCGCACATTACGTGCTGTGCTGCCTGAAGTGCAACTCGCTGAATACATTTCGAACTCTCTGCACTTTGTGTGCACAAACTGCACGACGACCACGAACGTTGGTACTGAGAGGCTCGCAGGAATCACATTCACAGAGTCGATACGTGCCACAACTTTTCCCCTTTCATTCCCCCTTGGACATTTGGTCGACGGTGGTGAGTCTTGCGTTGACCGGCGCGTCGCTGGGCGCGCCGACCTCCGTCTGCGCCAGGTGGTAGTCGACGCCGGCCACGGACATCTTGCACTCGGACACGGTGGTCGCCGAGTAGAAGAAGCTCTTGTTCAGCGTCTTCTTAAACTGCTCGTTGAAGGCCAGAGCGAAGTGGTAGCCTAAACCGAGCGAGAGTCGGCGAGTCGAGCTCAAAGCAAGGAAAACACGGATGGAGGATGCGAACTCTTTCTTTTATACACCTCACCTCCAATCTGCTTGCCGGCGTTCTTCACCATTTCTTCCAGCTGCTTGACGAGGATCGTGTTCTCAGTTCCAGGAGTGGCTTGGACGGCCGCTTTGATGATCGCTTCCTGGACAGGGGTGCAGCCGGCTGGGGCCTGGGCGGCCACAGGGCTGGGCTTGGGCAGGCTGCCCATCCTGAAGTTATCTATTATTTTTTTTTGCTAGTGACTGGCGCCGTTGGCCATTGGTGACGCACCTCTGGTACATGTAGACGCCGAGGCGCTTGCGGAAGAAGCTGAGGTCGACGACAAAGCAGGCGTCCTGGGGATTCTTCTTGATGTTGATCCTGCCCAGGTTGACGTTGTCGGCCATGGGGAAGGCGTCGTTCTTGCCCGTCTTCACGGAGCCTTCGGGCGCCTCGCTGCCACCGTGCGACTTCACGCTGACCAGACCAATGTACGCGGCTGAAGGGACACACGAGAGCCGCATGGTGTTGTGGAGGTGGCGCTTCAGAATTGCCGATTGGCTCTGGTGGCCCCTGGGGGGTCAGGAGGTCGAGAAGGGGGTCTAAACTTACCCAAAGGGAGGAGAAATTTTGTAGGGGGGCGGGGGCGGAAGAGGGAGCTTTACGGACAAATTATAGTATACACGGCACGTCACTCACACTGGTATTTCTCTTCAGCGTATTTCCTCAGTTCGTCAGCCACTTTCTCTTTGTCATATTTGTCAACGATTCCATTGATGCTCTTGACACACGGCAGCGTTCCGACTGAAAGGAACCCACAACTGTCCAAGTACAGGCTAGTAAATTCATAAATATCTAAGCACAGTACGCAATTGTGAGTTTGCGGAGCTACGGTAAGCAAGCTAGCAGTTTATAAGCCTTTCCCCCTCATAATTAGTCCCCCTTATGATAATAATACACCCTCCTAGAGCTCGAATGAAACAATTACCATCTGGGGGGCTAATTATGGGGCTTACAGTATATACACTCATGTAGCGCGCGCTACTAGTGTGCAAGCAAAGGTTTACATCTAATGCAGGCTTCGGCGGCAGTGGCGACCAACAGCAACGCAATTGCGGCCTTCATTCTCTCGGAATCGGTTTGGTGGAACGCTCGCAAGTACAGTACAAGAGATATTAGGTATTAGTTCAAAGTTTCAGCCAGGCAACGCAGAGTTTTCAATGACCTTGAGATGCTGGTTGACTGCGGTATTTCAACGTTCTTATCGAGTCGTAAAGCGGGCGGTTGACGCACGTTGTAATGGGAGCGGTTAGGCTAACTCCCGCTGCCGCTCCTTGCTGCGCCTTTTGCCGGCGTTAGACGAACCACTGAGTCACAAGGCGTCCGCTTTACGCAAATTGAAAGAGACAATCCCAGCTTTTGAACTGCGGTCAGTGCGTAGAGTGCGCGACGGAAGGCGCCCCCCCCCCCCCGTAAAAAGCGGGCCTAGTTGTTGAGATAGACGCCCCGCTGTTTTCACGGCAGGACCAATCCCAAATGCCGTCAAAGAAACCGGGTACATGACATCGTGTACTGTGTACGCGTTTGTTTGACACAATACCTTTTTTATGGTATACTAGCCGCTTCGAACTCAGGACTCCTGCTTGCAACGTGCTCCAAAGTGGTTCAACATCAATTTGTCTCATGAAATAAAATAATGTTGAGAATACTCAGTTGTACAATGATGAATCACCGCAATGATGAAACTGCAAAGTGTTGGAATGCAGGTCAACCAAAGCCAATGCATGTCAACCAACGCATTTGCATGAATACTACAGAATTACTTGTAACACCCACTCTGTTTTAAATAAATTTCATATCAACACACCCACGACGTTAATTGGAGACATGCGCTGAGACTCGTTTGCAGAAGTTTTGTTTTATTTTCTGTGGTGATGCTATGTGGCGGGGGGGGGGAAAGCATAGGCTTTTCGGTGTGTCTGTTTGTATGTGTTGTATGTTCAAAAACGTTTTGCTCTCGCAACCCAACACGAACAATCCGAAACATGCACAAAACGCGCACACAAAGAAGACCATGAACCGATGCAAGGGGGGGGGGGGAGGGGGGCTGGAGAGAATGGGAGAACCCAAAAATAGTTTATCGCCCAGAGGCCCCCAAAGGTCGAGTAGCTCAATGACAAATGGGGGGTTGGGGGCGAGAATAGGCAGAGATTGTTGCTATATCTGAGAAACCTTTCATCTCTTTTGTCGTTTGTCATTCATCATCAAAAACGTGCTCAGAAGTGATTCAGTATCAATATTTTCATGTCCTCAGTAGTGACTCATCATCAATACAATGTGTCATAAAACCATGCTGTGAATGCTCAGTTTAAAAACAACAATGACGAATCTGTAAAGTGCTGCAGCAAAAGCCAAAGGAAGTCAACCAATGCAACCAATGCACTTCTGCAATACAGGAAAACATTTCACCTTTTTTGTTGTAACGCTTTATTCTTGCGTCATTACATCTCCAGTCATTATGTACATTCGATAGTAAAAATTAGGCACTATACCATCTTGAGCAGACACACCATAAATCCCATATAGGCAGTGGGCTAATTGTTTTAATCAGCCCTTCAGAGTCAGCTAATAATAATTGGCTTTTTTGTAATTTGCATGGTTGCTCACATATGTTCATGCACCTTGATCTGCAGGCGCAAAGCCTTTGGACCTGGTCTAAGCTAGGATCGAGGTCCGACGGTTCCGATTCCATTCCAGCGCGCCGTGGGCGGGCGGTTTTCGGCGGGCTTGGGCTTGTGTCTTCCTTACGTCGTCTTTTTTTGGCAAAGCACAATTGTTGCGTCCGCGTCCGCTGCGTCCGAAACCTAAGTGAAGCCTAAGCCTAAGCGAAGCATAAGCCTAAGCCAAATCAAAGCCAAAGCATAAGCCTAAGCAAAGTCTGGACTAAGCCTAAGCAAAGCCTAAAATTAAGAAAGTTTTCATCGGACGCAGCAGCGGATGCGGACGCATCAATTGTTTTCAGCCATTTTCTTTTTCGGGGAAATCCAAGTTCATTGGGCCATTGGACCGCGCAAAACGCACAACAATATTTCATTTAATACGTTTAATGCGTCGACGATCAGTGCTCAATGCCAAGAAAAACTAAAACAACGCACCACTAAAACGCTAACACATACACGCGCATGCGTGCGTGCGCCCACTCGCGAGTCCGTGCGTGCGTGCGTGCGTGCGTGCGTGCGTGCATGCGTGCGTGCGTGCGTGCGTGTGTGTGTGTGCGTGCGTGCATGAGTGCTCGTGCGTGCGTGGGTGCGTCCGTGTGTGTGTGCGTGCATGCGTGCGTGCATGCGTGCGTGCGATCGAGCGTGCGCGTGCGTGCATCACGTGTCCATGTCCATGTGCATGTGTGTGCGTGCGAGCGTGCGCGCATGCGTGCGTGCGTGCGTGCGTGCGTGCGTGCGTGCGTGCGTGCGTGCGTGCGTGCGTGCATGTGCATGCGCGTGTCCATGTCCATGTGCGTGTGCGGGCGTGCGTGCGTGCTTGCGTGCGTGCGTGCGTGCGTGCATGAGCGTGTAATACAAGTTTTTATAGCGCTAACACCTGTAAAACAAAGTAAAAAATAATAAAAGTTCAAAGTTTTTATAGCATAAACACGTGCAAAACAAAAAAGTTATAAACAAAAAAGTTACAAGTATTTTTATGGCAGAGGTTTGATCCCAGGACCTCCAGAAAAGTAACGGACATCATAACCACTACACCATTGATCTGTACACAACTGTTTTCTAAACACTTCTGATAAGTCAGAAGCACGCATAAAATGTGCTATATTATCATATAATTTATTTATATTTGCATAACGCATGGATTACGACAGCTTCAGTAGTGCCACTCTTATTTTGATGGTAAAATGTGCCAAGCAAGCTTCATACAAAATTTCAGCTCAAGCTGCATTGCAGACAGAACCCACATACAGTCATACTACTGTAGAAAAGGATAATGCTAAATCTTGTCATTACTGTAGCAGATTGGAAAACGAATGCCAGATTCGTGATCACCACGGTCGATTACGTACATCCCAAGCAGATTTGACACTGAATTCTCAAATTCGATCAAACGCAATTTGCATATTCAATGCGTCGTATCTCGCGATTACGGTACCGCACTGAAAAACGGATGTGATATTCGTGATCAGCACGGTCGATTACATATATCCCAAGCAGAATTGACACTGAATTCTCAAATTCGATCAAACACGTATGCGAAATTTGCATAACTCACGGATTACGGTAGCTATCGCAAATCCGGCCCTTAAATGACGGTGAAGTTTCCCACGGCAGCTTCATACAAAATTTCAGCTCAATCCATCCAGCACAACTCTCTGCGCTGCGTTGCACACAGACAGACAGACAGACAGACAGACAGACAGACATTGTGCTTTAGTAATATAGATAGCCCATTAAAGTACCCGTACAGCCCATGTGCAGACTGCAGACTTAAAGTTTCTCTGTGCGCACAAACTGTGCACACCATCAACACACAGGGTGGGCCAACTTTGACCGCTCGACACTCGCTTCCACGTTGGCCAATCTTCTTCAAATTTTTGTACCTCAAAACTTTATCTAGACACGTCCTGGATTTCTTTAGCAGTGCCGATTTCTTTGGAATCGGTGAAATCGCCGCACAGGCTTCAATGATACGACGCCCCGTTATTGTCTCCTTAGTTCCATTGCAAAATGCACTGTTGTTGTTGCATTGAAAAATGCTACACCACCTTGCTTTTTTCAAAAAGTCCAAACGTCTGCATTGCAATTGCAGGTAGAGGAGACAGGAGGGAGACCGTCCACGTCCGTGCGTAGGTGCATAGGAATGCACTGATGCGTCCTAAAGGCATCCACACGGTGTGTACGCGAACGGTCAATGCTACGGGCGAACGGTCAATTATGCGCACCAAAATAATTTAAAAATTAACCTAACCTAAACAAACTAAGCCAAACCAAGCCTTAAAAGAAGCCAAAGCTTAAGCCAGTATAAGCCTAAGCCTCATCAGGTCTATGCCTAAGCCCAAGCAAGGCCTAAGCAGAAGCCTCAGCAGGTCTAAGCCTAAGCCAGGAAAAAACCTAAGCCTAAGCTAAAGCAAGGCTTAAGCCTAAGCCCCGGCAGGTCTAAGCCTAAGCCTAAGCCTAAGCAAGGGCTAAGCCTAAGCCAAAGCAAGACCTAAGCCTAAGCCTAAGCAAGGCCTATAGAAGACAAATGCCTTGAGTTATTTTGGTGTGTTCCGAAGACTGTTCTGTAGACTGTTCGTAGACTATCCGTCTCATTGACGGGTCGACCATACGCGATCCACACTGCCCGCCCCCTCCCCGCCCTAATATGGGGCCAAAGACGCCCACACTGCCTCATGGCACCCTGGCTCTGTGTAGCGTGGTAGCGGAGGGGAGTAGGTGGCTGGCTGGACCGACGCACGCACTAGCATAGCACCAGCCTAGGAAAATAACGCGGCGTGAACTTTTAAAATTGACCCATAAATTTTCGCTCCTGGACAGAGAAATTTTGTCCCAGATTGGGACACATCCTAGTCCTATCCTTAACGATGCGTTTTTCCCGATTTGACCCAGAAATTTTGCTCTAAGACACAGAAATTATCCTCCCAGATTGGGCCCTATCCTTAAGCGTGTGTTTTCCCAGAAATTTTGCTGGAGGACACAGAAATGTTCCTCCCAGATTGGGCCCTATCCTTTAGCGTGTGTTTTCACAGAAGATTTGCTGGAGGACACACAAATTTTGCTCCGCAATTTGCGGAAAATAACGCAGCGGAAACTTAAAAATTGACCGAGAAATATTGCTCCCAGACCCAGAAATTTCGTCCCAGATTGGGACACATCCTAGACCTATCCTTAACAATGCGTTTTTCCAGATTTGACCCAAAAATTTTGCTCCCAGCCGCAGAAATGTTCCTCCCAGATTTTTGGGAACTGTATACTATCCACTCAAATGGAAAATAAATGTGTTTTGTACAGTGTTTTTGAGCAAAGATCAACCAAAAGTACCTACGGTATATTGCGTTATTTACAGTGTATTTTGACAAAAGAATACCTATTTTAGGGTTTCTACAGTGTTTTTTCACCAAAAAATAACCAAAATTGCCCTTTTTCTTTCCCAGCCCCCCCCTCCTCCAAATTTTCACAGCGCCCACCACCCCCTCCAGAAAGTGCTCGATTGAACACTTTTCTTCTCCCGCCACCTTGCCCTTCCCCCTTTCCCCTTCTAGTTTTTCGTCCATTCCATTATCCACCCCCTGGATCCGCAGCTGCTCGAGCAGCCGAGCCGTCTATGCACACGCATCTGTGTGCCCCCACGTGTGCCCCCTCTTTCCACAGTACTCATCGTATGCCGTAGTTCGGACTCCGACGCATGTACATTTATCCAAATCATACGTGAATCACGTGCAGTTTGGGATTCGACACGATCTTCGTGACGTTGCTACTCTGAACGCTTTCCGAATCGAAGCTGAACTTGTCCCACTGCTGGCTGTGTCGGCCGCGGTTCCTCTCAAAGCTCGTCGTGTGCAACGTTCCAGTCATGCGGCGCCTCTTGCTCAATTGGAGCCGCACTAAATAGAACACCAGAACAAGAGCCACAGCCATGCAGAGAAGAAAGCCACATAGAAACCAGCCGTGACTGAGCCTAGAATTGAAGGTTGTGTGTGCAACGAATCGACAGAAGATTTGGTAAGGAAATCGACTAACGGTAGCCCTGTCTTTAACCTGCTTTCTGCTAAGCAATGATTGTAATTCTCTGTTTAATAATTACAATGATCATCCACAACTCTAAACATTGTGAGCCGGTGCATAAAAGTTTGCGACTGCCGCAACTCAATGCCGCATACCGTAAATCCTCCAAAGAACGCGCCCCTCCCATGAACGCCCCCCCCCCCCCCCTCCCAAATGAACGCCCCGGGTAGAAGGGGGGTTGAAAAATTGAACGCCCAGGGCGTTCATTGGTGGATTTACGGTAGGAGGAGCGCTTTCGGATGAGTTCCGTACATACCGGTATCTACCGTAAGTCCTCCAATAGTGCCCCATCTCCAATAGTGGACCCGGGTAATGAGAGGGTGAAAGAATAGTGCCCCCTCACCAATCGTAGCCCCTCCTTCAAGAGTGCCTCTGGTAAGAAGAGGATGAAAGTAGTCCCTGAGCACTATTGGAGGATTCACAGTACTTGTAGGTACATTCAACAGCCTACTTGTACCTGTATATATGTGCTCGCGCATCGAAAACATTACAAACTCACGCAAGGCTGTTCGTTGTACAGATCCACTGCAGGTTGCCCTTCATAGTCGTAATCTTAGTCGTATTGTCGGAAGACAAGTTGTTGGCGACGCGAGAAGAATCATTCCTGTATGCATCGGTGATGAGGAACCACGCGGGGCATGTTGTTGTTCGGGAGCAGATCTTCGAAGCCAGCCATGCAGTTGAGCAGTTCGCCTCGCCTAGAGTTCAATATTCACGGTTATTATCAATGTGACTATTTTTCTTTTAATTTTTACACACAAATGTGTGGCCACTTGGCTACGTATTGTACTCTACCTAATTTGTAGATCGGTAGTCAATTGCGTTTTGCTGATACGTGCAAAAGAGCTTTTGAAACACTTACAATCTTGTTTCGATAGATGACACGGAATCCGATGGCCCATTATCACCGGAGCGAAAAACAAAATTCCGGAGCAGATCCACAGGTTCAACATTCTTTTTGCCTATCTAACGTAGGTATCCGCTTCACCGACCAGCTAAACAGGCATTGTACAGCACAAGCTAGCGCACATTAGCCACGCATGCTGTAGTGCGGAGCTAGCCGAAGCTTAGTCAGCCTCCTCCTCCGCACGCACGAGCCCTTTGTGTACGCAGCCGCTTGCAAGGGGGTCGGTTTCAAAGCGCGAAACACAGGAAACAAAGAAGCTAAAACAGCTGGGAACGAAACAAAAGGAGAAAGGGAACGCAGAGACGAGACTGCTGCAAGACTGCTATAGAAACTTTGAACAAGGCAACATTGATGACCGACGCAACGTTGTACACTTCTTTGACGATGCAAACATGCATATGTCGTTATAGCGCCGCTTCCATTAACGATTCGTGCGCTGTCCGGTTCAATGACTACAGCGTTCCGATGTGAATTCGCGTTGTGTAGCTGACGCAGCAGTTTTGCAGGTGTTGCGTGGCGGCAGGTGTACATGCGTGGCGGCAACATGGTGTTGCGGGTGCGAGGTTCAACATGGAAGTCACGCATAGATCCTGCACGCCACGCATCGTTACGTTATCCGCGTCCGGTGAACAACACGCTCAGCAGGGACTTGTAGCGCCGTTTCTCCAGACAGGTTGCCGCGAACCCGGTCCTGCCCCCTTTTGGCAGTTTCTCCTCCAGCACCCTCCACTCGTCCTCGATCTCGTCGTATTCCTCAATCGATACTTTTTCTTTCGGTCGGCCGCAGCCGAAGTGACCGATACAGGTGCCGCCGATGGCGAAGACGCGATTCCAACATCGCACCAGAGCGAAGCCAACGCGTCGCTCCGTCATGGAAGCCGCCCGTAGCCAGCGGTCCTCCGAGAAAAGGTAGCGGAAACAGGAGCTGGTCGTCGAGTAGAGGGTGTTGAACTGAATCTTGGAGCCGCCGCAAACCAGCAAGCCGCCATCGACCGTGACTGCCGACGGCGAGATGTAGCTGAACATGCGTGCGTGCATGCGTGCGTGCGTGCGTGCGTGCGCGCGCGCGCGCGGGCGGCCCCGCGGGCGTGCGTGCGAGCGTGCGTGCGTGCGTGCGTGCGTGCGTGCGTGCGTGCGTGCGTGCGTGCGTGCGTGCGTGCGTGCGTGCTTGCGTGCGTGCGTGCGTTTCGTTGCGTGCGTGCGTTTCGGTGCGTGCGTGCGTTCCGGTGCGTGCGTGCGTGCGTGCGTGCGTACGTGCGTGCGTGCGTGCGTGCGTGCGTGCGTGCGTGCGTGCGTGCGTGCGTGCGTGCGTGCGTGCGTGCGTGGGTGCGTGCGTGCGTGCGTGCGTGCGTTTCGTTGCGTGCGTGCGTTTCGGTGCGTGCGTGCGTTCCGGTGCGTGCGTGCGTGCGTGCGAGCGTGCGTGCGTGCGTGCGTGCGTGCGTGCGTGGGTGCGTGCGTGCGAGTGCGTGCGTGCGTGCGTGCGTGCCAGTGCGTGAGTGCGTGCGAGCGTGCGTGCGTGCGTGCGTCAACCTCCCACCCTCCGCCGGGCAGGGGCGCCATTTCGGTCCACTTTCTCGCTTCAGTATCATATCTGAGCGTGGTGTCTACAGCCATAACGTGACTTGGCGCTTGCAAGCCGCCTATGACATAGAGATATTGGCCGAGGGCAGTGGAGGCGGCGTAGGAGCGCGTAACTGGCATTCGTTCGGTTAAACGGCTCCACTCAAAGGTGGAAAATGAGAAAACGAAACACTTGTGCGTCGTGCGCATCCGTCGGACAGCGTGACGACCGCCGCAAACGATGAACTGGTCGCCTAAAAAGGAAAAAGCGGAGATGAACCATTTTAATTGAAGATATTTTTCTTCTTTCTGTGACTGGCCGTAATTTCTCTAATAGTGTCACCACTGACAACAGTGCGCCTTCTCCAATAGTTCCCCGGAGCGCTTCCCCTTTCTTTCTTTTTTCCCCCATTCTCCCTTTGGGTGCTGCTCCGACTTTTCAACCCTATATTTACCCCCCCCCCTATACTTAGTCTCCCTCACCCCGATAATTATACACCCTCCTAGAACTCGAACGCACAAATTACCCCCCGGGTAGTATCCGGTAATTGCTGAAACTGTTTGTGCACGGCAATCTTTTTACCTAAAAACAAACGTTCCAATAAACAAAAGACGTCCGACCGACCAATCACGGCGCCGCTGGCCGCGTACGCGTGTCGCGCCATCTCTTTCACGACCTTTTTCGGTTCGTCCGCGTCTTTAAATTCGCTGCCATCGAACAGAAGCGGGGCGTTGTCCTCTGTCTCGTCGTCCACGTCCTGACCACCGGCCAGGATCGCGTAGCTGCCCACCGAGCCGCACACCAGCTCCTCTCTCGGTGACATGCGTCCCACGACGCGGACGCTCAAACCGGTTCTCAGACCGGCTTGAACCGGCTCCAGCTGCGCGACCACCCGATCGCTCGTGTCGCCCCCGAAGAGGAATATGGCACTCGAACGGGTGACTGAAAATTTTTGAAAAGTTCGCATTCCATCTAAAGTCTGTGCCAAATGGTCATGAACTGGAGGTTTTTTGGGAAACTCTCGAATGTGCTTGAGAATTAATTAAGAACATACTATACAGATGGATAGCCCAGCTAGAGCTCCGATTTCTACTGGCCCTTATTTGCAATTCGGAAACCACCCATCCCACAATTGCAACTGACACCAAAAAATCACCTTTTTACTGGAAGGACCTAGCTTGCTGAAAATTGCAGGATCGATAGGTACTGACAGGGCCATCTTTCACTCCAAAAATGGTTCAAAATTGGAATCGTACGTTTTTCTAGATATGGCCAAAGAAAGTTTTAAAAACGTCAAAAATGGCCAAAATCGCGATTTTGCAAAAATCTAGGGGCACTTGTTAATTAAGGAAAAATTTGCAGGTGGCTGCAAAAAAAGGTGAATATGTGACGCTATTTTGTTAAACAAATTTTGTGACGCTTTGTTAAACAATTTTGTGACGCTTTGTTAAACAAATTTTGAGTTAAACAAATTTTGTGACGCTATTTTGTTCTGACAATGCGTTGCCATTGGCCATTACCATGGACCTGGCACAGCCAAACTTCCTCGATAAATAATCGGCACCCTGCTAACATTTGTGACATGTGGGTTGTCACCACAGTTAGTGATGTGTAGGCATACATACTGTACTGGCTCCATTCGTCATTCCCCTTTTGGCATTTTACCCAATGATGAACTACAACGTTTGCATAGTGCCATGCACCACTTTACATCTTGTGCGTGCGTGCACGTGCGTGCTTGCGTGCGTGCCTGCGTGCATGCGTGCGTGCGAGCCTGCGCGTGCATCGTGTTCCATGTGCAAGATCATGGGGTCCTTCCTGTCTGTCTCACAACCAAGTGGCATTCAGTCATGCGGCATATGTGAGTGCAGTGTGTGTAGGTTGAAAGAATTGCCACTGCACCTTCCTATGCACGGAACACAAAAATGCCAAATATGTGACGTGTTGCTGCGTTTGGTTCAGTTTTTATACACGGTTTGTTCAAACTGAAGTTGATCAGCTTCAAAGCGTAAGTGGCTTGAGGCGTGCCTTGATTAATACCCCTCTTTTTCAAACTGGACTTTAAAAATAGCGCCACATATTCACCTTTTTTTGCAGCCACCTGCAAATTTTTCCTTAATTAACAAGTGCCCCTAGATTTTTGCAAAATCGCGATTTTGGCCATTTTTGACGTTTTTAAAACTTTCTTTTGGCCATATCTCAAAAACGTACGATTCGATTTGAACCATTTTTGGAGTGAAAGATGGCCCTGTCAGTACCTTATCGATCCTGCAATTTTCAGCAAGCTAGGTCCTTCCAGTAAAAAGGTGATGTTTTCGGGTGTCAGTTGGGATTGTTGTGGGATGGGGTGGTTTCCGAATTGCAAATAAGGGCCAGTAGAAATCGGAGCTCTAGCTGGGCTATCCATCTGTATAGTATGTTCTTAATTAATTCTCAAGCAGATTTGAGAGTTTCCCAAAAAACCTCCAGGTTCATGACCATTTGGCACAGACTTTAGATGGAATGCGAACTTTTCAAAATTTTCAGTCACCCGTTCGAGTGCCATATTCCTCTTCGGGGGCGACACGAGCGATCGGGTGGTTGGTGCAGCTGGAGCCGGTTCAAGCCGGTCTGTAACTAGGTGAGCGTGCATAAAATGGCGTGCATCGAATTTCGAGTATTGCTTTAGTTTGTTCAACTTATCAAGAGCACCAACGATCAAATGTATGGCGCTCAAAATGAAGCTGAACTAGTCTACATACGAGGAACTGGTGACTATGAGTTTGATACGGAAAACCCTGCTGTGCAGGAGAGGTCAAAGAATATCCATGTGTGTCAAAGCCACATCGACGAACTTGGTCAGTAAACATATAGGTGCTTCTAATACCAAACAACGAGTGTGCATGACTACAGCCATATACAGGAAGGTGGAGGGGGGGTGTAGGTTTGCCTTACTCAACCTTTATTTTTGTTTGAATGCTGATCCAGACCCTACCTGATTTTCAATATTCCCCCCCCCCCCCCCACCGAGCTGAGAGAAGAAATCAGGATGCAAATGACTATGGCATGTAACACATACAGAAACTGAACGTTTCCCTAAACTGACCTATAGTTTTAGGTCATAAGTGGGCTTCATATGGTATACGGCAACATTTCATTCGCAAGCGAGGTCAATCAACACGTCGATCTTGGAGAGATGGAATTGCATGTGGAATTCCTGATGATGAAGCATCAGTACATGCCACAGAAAGACAGCTCCCTATGGCTAAAAGAGGCTCTCATATGACTGTAGAATTGTCTGCAGTGTATGAGCATAGATATGGCCGACATGTGCATCCTGGCAAGGTGCCAGGTATCCCTCTGCGATGGCATGTGTGAGCGTGCACACGCACGCACGCACGCACGCACGCACGCACGCACGCACGCACGCACGCACGCACGCACTCACTCACTCACGCTAATGCACAGTCAATAAATGACGCACATGCACACCTGCACCATTTCTTTCAGCCATGTGTCAGACACATCAGGAATTCATGACAAGACTGCTGTCTCAATACACTGTGGTAAGAATACACACTACATGTACTGCCTGCAGACCATCTACTTCGTTGCATTGGGGGGGGCGCTTTTTTGGTCACACACACATGGTAAAATGATGCATAAATATTCAATTTTACAAATGCATCAGTGAAAAACAGTTGAACAAGTTTAGAATTCTAGTTGCAGTGAGCAAGGATGTGGGCTGTGGGGGGAGGCTAGGTACATAATATGAAGCGCGCTTCAGAGCATAAATTCACTAGGGTTTAGGAATCTGCTGGAAGAGACATCGACCCCCCAACAGAAAATTTCGCCAATGCACCAACTTTGTCACGAATGTCATCAACTGCCAGTGCAGCATACTGCAGTGGCGCCTCTCAACCATTTGCTTCACAAAGCAGTGCAGGAAGTGTGTATGTTCCACAAGAGGAGCATGCTGGGCACCGCAGGCAAATCACAGAAGAAGAAGAAGCAGTGCGTACTTTAGCAGCATCACTGGGAATGTCTCGTTGGAGCAGCAACAAAGATTGGCAACACTTATCTGCACGTGCGCGCCGAGGAAAAGTGGCACATGCACGACGAATGGTTGGAGCAATACTACGAGCTATGGTTGGAACTAATCAAGAAGATCTAACTGATGTGGAGCAACTGGTGCTGTTCAAAAAGGATGAATCAAAAGCAACAGAACGAGGTAACACAAAAATGAAACTGTTCACTCAAGAACTTGGACAAATATATGCTGCAACTTCATCAAAATTTGAACGCAAATCATTGTTGTCCCTAATTGCTCCCTATGTCACATTTCCTTTTCTACAAGAATATGTTCCCAGTCTGTCCCTGTGGAGATACAAGGAAGCAAAAAAGTACAAACTTTCGGACCGCCCACAACAGGAAAGGCAAGTTAGGGTTCGTTATGATTGGAAAAAGATAGATGCTGCCATTTCATTCATTACACAGCCTCATGTGCAAACACTCTTGCCATTTGGAGAATTACACACACGAACATCTGCTGGTGAAACCGTATCTTTGCCACTGGTTGTTCGTGGACAGAAAAATGAACACTTGTACCATCAATATGAGCGGTGGGCCTCTGAGCGGCATCCAGAACTGAAGCTCAGTAGATCAACATTCTTGCAAATGCTGTCAGACCTAAAAAGCTACAACAGGAGAGCAACAAGAGGCTTTGATTACATAAAAAATGATATGCTAGATGGGTTCCAAACTCTTGAGAAAATAGTGAGGCACTTGGTGGAAAAGGGAACAGACATGGATGGCATCATGGGCCCTGTTTGGGAAAAAAACACTGTGCATCGCATAAAGCAAGCATATGCATACTTGACAAGGGACTTTACAAATCACATAAAGGTTTCAAGTCGAATTGGAACTCATTGTGCTGTACATGCCTTATCAGATCCAAAAAACAATCACCTTCAAATTAGCTGTACCAATGATTCAACTGCACACCATGATCATGATCTAATATGCTCTCAGTGTGAAATGATTGCAGAGCTGAAGGCAGATATAAGAGAGAAACTGGAAAACGTGGCAACACCAGAAAAAGCTGAAAATCTGGTCAAATTGGCTCAAGCAGAAAAGAACATAGATGAGGGACAACGTCATGAAATGCGACGTGTATTTGCTGAGCAGGAGCGAGAAGAGATTGTAAAAAATCTCGCAAGGGGAGAGGCTCTACTCACAGTTGACTACATGATGAAAGTTCCTGTAAGCCTATACAGTTTCATACAGACCCTAGGGATGAGCACGGGCCTGCACATCTCGGCCCGGCCCGGCCCGCCAGATAGTCCGGCCCGTCCCGGCCCGGCCCGCACCCTCAAAATCCAGGCCCGGCCCGGCCCGGCCCGTCCAACTGCTCAATATCGCAGGCCTGGCCCGGCCCGGCCCGCAACACGAAATAAGTACAGTCACTACAGTGTACAATTTAATGAAATACCGTATGTCAATTGGCGTGATTTACTTAACGGAATGGCGCATCCACCTCTCAGAATCGCAGTTCACACCCATTTTATGGCCTTTGCACCATTTGAGCGCGAAAAACGCGCGTCATAGAATACAAAGTTGCTAATACAGTGCAGAATAGTCGCCGATACTTACAATGCATTACATCGGTAGCTATCTACGTTGGCCAGCCCAGAACGTCGGGCCCGGCCCGGCCCGGCCCGCACCCTCAAAACGCAGGCCCGGCCCGGCCCGGCCTGCAAAACGGGCCTGGAATTCCGGCCCGGCCCATGCTCATCCCTAACAGACACTAAGCAGACACACATACAATGAATACAACATGTTTCAGTAGATATGTCCATGTTATGTAGATATGTCCATGATTCCATACAACATTTAGGTACCGATGGCATATAGAGAGACCAGCAGGGACTGGTATGGCAAAAAAGGTGTTTCTATGCATGTGTCACATGCTTTGTTGCGTGTGAGTGATGCAGAATTCAAATACGTTGTCTACTATCATGTGTTTGAAGAGAAAGAACCGCAAGATGCTGACGCAACAGTGGCAGTAATAGAAGATGTTCTGAATGAAATTAAAAGGGATCAGATTGACCATGTATACCTACGCAGTGACAATGCAGGCTGGTTGACTTTTCCTTACTATGCAACATACATTGTATGTCAAATTTATAAACTTAGGCTGCTATCACTCAAGTGCAACATTGTCCCAACTGCGAACAATAGCTACACGAAGTGGAGTGAACATCAAACGTGTGACCTTCAGTGAAGCACAAGCAGGAAAGGCCATGTGTGACATTTTCTCCTCTGTTGCCAAGCGATACCTGCACTTCTACATTGATGGTGGTGCATCAATCAATTCCCCAAATGACATTGTCACTGCTTTGGAAAAAGCATTACATGACAGATATGGCAGTGACACATCTCAGTCTGTTGGCATTCGCATCCATTTGATCAAAGTTCGCCGCCCAGACTCAAATAATCAAAGACGAAGTTCTATACCCAAGATAAGTGAATACAACAGTTTTGAATTTGCTGCTGATCAGTTGATTGCATGGAGGTACTATCACATTGGAGCTGGAGAAACAATCCCACAACGATACTGGAAATTTGATAACCAAGCAACAGCCACAGTGGAAAAAGTTCGAACAACAACAAGATACAATTGGGCAAATGTGTCCAAAACGCCAGAACCAGTGGACCCACCAGAATGTTCTACTGACTCAGATGAGCAGCTAACCACCATTTCTCCTTCATCACAATGTCAGGATCCAATGGTCTTTGATTGCCCTGAATTGAACTGCATAGCAAAATATTCAAGAGAGAGCAATCTGATTCACCACATTCTTAGGGGCAATCACAAGTTTGTTCCACAAAAAGTAACACAACAAGACTATGCACTTGCAATGTACAAAGGTGCTCTTGAAGGCACAAGACTGTTAGATGCCCCAAATATTGTCAAGGAAGCATTCCAAGCTGCAGTTGAGGCTGATGAGAACAATCATCAACATGGGTTATCAAAGGTACCAATGGGATGGGCATTGCCAGTGCGAAGACCAACTCAAGCATTTTCAGAAAATGTAAAATTTTGGCTTATTGACCTTTTTGATGAAGGGGCTAGGACAAATCGGAAAATGGACCCAAAGGTTGCTGCTGAGCGCATGATGAACATTCAGACAGATGGTAGAAAACGGTTCCTTCAATCTGAACTACTTGAGTGGAGACAGATAGCAAGCTTTTGGTCAAGACGTAAAAGTAATCTTCAGCGATGTCAAGGTGCTTCACCTCAGCCTGTTCTAGAAGATAACCCAACCACAGAGGGAGATCCCAACCTCGACTTCGAGGTTCACATTGAACTTGTAGAAAACTTGAACCGCTTTTACTGTGTATGTACACTTGCACACTAGAGATGTCCACGAGCAGCCAGCAGGCCAGTGGGCTTGCTGGCCATTTGTCTGCTGTGTCAGCCTATTGGCAATATGGATAAGCAGTATGCTCCTTTTTGTTTGCATTTTATCCTGCTCGGTCATCATCTGCGTCCTGCAGTAGGTGCAATATTTCTATGCCAGGAATAATTGCACATTTTCTATTTCTACCTACCACTAGCCAGTCGCCAGCCAACTAAACAATATTTCACTGACCATTGTCCAGGGCTACAGTACAGGTCAGCTTCTGCATTACGGGTGGTGGGCGACAGGCCACAATTTCCTGATCAGTGAACATCTCTACTGCACACACATAATTTATAACAACGGTAAGTACCACCAGGATATATTTCAGGATGACCCAATGTTCCCGTCACTTGACATGGACGTGCGTGAGACACTTCAGAACATCGAAAGATCATATTTGCCTAGAACTCAAACAGTTGAGCCTCGTTCAATTGGTTCAGTGGATAGCCAATGCCAGCTAAGCATGGAAACAACTGATGCAGAAACTAGGGAGCCCCAGAAGCATCCAGCAGAGAGAACGGATTTGATTTGAGTCAAATAGTGCGTTGAATGCAATTCTAGTGTGCTGTTTGGTTACTTTGTTCATTTTGCCCAGTGTTTTATCGACAACTTCGAACTTCTTTAGCAACCACGTCTCCCTCGCCCCCTGGAATTACCCCGACCCCTCTTTAGTCTTTGTTTGCACTGGACGCAACATGCCAGTCCAGGCAGCCAGTGAGGTAGGGAAGGAGAGAAGGAGAGGGAGGGCAGTAGGGGACGTTTCCCGTCGCTGTGAGGGACGCCCAATACTTTGTGTGTAGCAGTGAGCGTCCTCCTCCCCACCACCCCCTCCCCCCTCCCTACCAACTCCTTGAGCGTACTCACCCACACCCACCCACCCACCCACCGACCCCACACCCCCCCCGCCCCCCCCCCCCCCACCCACTCCTTGAGCGTGGGAAATCATCGGATAAACGTCCACGCACCTGTGCTCGTGGGGACGCCATTTACATTCGTCCGCCACTTTCGTGGTTTGCGATTTGCGCGTTGCTGAGTTTTGTGCATTTGCGACATCAGAGCGTCACTGCGTGTGCGTGCGTCGTCGTGTGTGTGGCGTGCCTTTTCCAATAAAGTTGGCTTTGAGAGGAGGCATAGTGTTGCATCCCTCCGGTGTAGGTTAGTGGCCGCAGTACTTAGGGCGCTGTTATTGTTTCCACGCCACTGCTGCATGCTCAAGCCAAAGATACACCACTCATATTTTGGATTGTTCTTGGTCGTCCCAGTAGCCTCCTAAAGTGTCACACAACAATCTAGAAAAAATGCCTTTGTCGTGGAGTGAGCTATTTGCGCCTCGGCTCTCTGCGACCACCATGCCCACCATCGACACCACGAACAACAGCATTGGGGCTCCGTTCGAGCGGCCAGTGCCGCCGATTCAACAGGACAGGGCTTGTTCGTCCACATTATTTCTCTATAATCCAACAGTTTTTTTCGTTTTCCAAAATGGTATCTTTGTTAGTGGTGGTCATCGTGCTCCTGTCGTTCGCTACTTTGGTGACCTTCTGCATCATTTGGTGTTACGTGCGGGCGCGACGGCACCAGTGCGTCTACCACGTCACCCCTCAAGACGAAGAGGAGACTGTCATCTATTAGGCGTTCGTTGTCTGTCCATGCAGTTCTGGTTGCCACCTCTGTTGTTGTTGTTGTTGAATTAGGGGCAGCGCTAGGGGCCGTCAATGGCTCACACCCATCTCCACTGACACCTTCCTGTCTAGAGCCACATACCTAATGAGCCAAAAACATTCAGAAAAACGCCATCTGTAATCTAGCGCAGCGACAGCAAAAAAGAAAATCCATTTAATGAGGTAAGCTCGTTTTAGTGGATCCATCAAGAATCGAACCCAGAGCTGTGTGCACATGAGGCCAATTCTCTACCACTAGGCCATACTCTGCCTCCTGGGTGCCAGCTTATTCTGGAGTGGAAATCTGGTGTTTTTCTCAAAAAAAAACGCTAAAAAATACAGTACAAAGCATATTACAAATTACAGTACAAATTTATGGGGGGGGGGGGTTGAGGGGTTGGGTGGGGTCTCACACAAACCTGGAATGAGGGGGGGGGGGGGGGGGCCCAGCACTTGGGGGAGGGACCCCCAAGTTACAGGTATGCATGCACATGTAAATGCATGAAAGGTGCAACTTTGCACTTTTACGTTATTTTCTTTACTTTTGCTTCACTTTTCACTTTAAAAAATGGCGTGCAAATGTACTTGATTCCATTTTTTCATATTGAGTGAGAGAGTGAAATATATTGAAAAGTTGAGTTGCGACTGGGGTCTGGCCGCCACCCCTCCCACCAGACCAGAATTGCATGGACACCTATGACAAATGTCGTGAATGCGCCATGCATTTGTTCTTTCTGCTAAAAGTTGACACGTGAGAAGCATCACACATGACACACAATATCTATATGCTCAACCCCCTCCCCAAGTCCCAACCCAAGTTTTTACCACATGGCATCTAGGACAAAAAAACGAGGTTCTCTAGGGATTTAGTGCTAAACTAGGTCACCTCTGCTAAACGAACCTATCCTGCTGAAACACACGTGGAAACAACAACAGCAGAACACGTTCTAACTTCTAATGCATCAAGCCTCCTGGTGAAGATTCATAATATGCCCTTGTACTCCATTCTTGGACTCTTATATAGGAAAATCTCTAACCAATTGTGCAGCCAGTTCATACGGTATACGCGCGACACTAGATGAGTTCAGTCCAGGGTCCGCCTAAACTGACCTGTGTGACCGCTGGATTTACCATTGGACGAGACTTTTGCTGTTTGGTCAGCAACTTCAATCGCATTTTTCTCTTTTGACGGTCTCTCAGAATTTGGCGGTTTATGGCTCATTCGACGCAGAATGAAACGGGCTTTCTTCCCATATATGGTCTTGTGGTGCGCAAACCCGGCGTAGAGAAACTGCAGGCGAAAAACTGCACAATCCATTGACACTCGTTGTTCTAAAACTAAGGTATTATCGGTGTTTGGCCATTAGGCGCCATTTTTGGGAA
This sequence comes from Paralinhomoeus sp. GSCO2_6, assembly GCA_030248085.1. Taxonomy (NCBI): domain Eukaryota; kingdom Metazoa; phylum Nematoda; class Chromadorea; order Monhysterida; family Linhomoeidae; genus Paralinhomoeus; species Paralinhomoeus sp. GSCO2_6. The sequence goes on along the minus strand of JASAMY010003119.1, from coordinate 11,449 downwards.
AAGTCAAAATTGCAAGAAGTGCCCATCATTAGTATCTAAAATCGCTAGAACAATTCCTTGGTCTGTAGTACTCCAATAGAAAACTATGCTCAATGTCGATTTGTAGTGTGCACAACGAAAACCGCTCAGTCGGCAACTTCAATCGCATTTTTCTCTTTTGACGGTCTCTCAGAATTTGATCGTTTATGGCCCATTCGACGCAGAATGAAACGGGCTTTCTTCCTATGTATGGTCTTGTGGTGCGCAAACCCGGCGTAGAGAAACTGCAGGCGAAATACTGAAAATTGCTTACTAAAATAAATATATTTTGCGTGTTTCAACATGTTTGCAGACAATTGCTTTGCGTCATTCTCACACTAAAAGACGCGAAATCTCACGAGGATTCCGAATCTGTAATTTTTTTTTGATTTTGAACTTTAAATAAAAAGTTATAGGCTAAAAACGAAACCACTAAATTTGTCTACCCCCAAAACGGTAATTTGCCCATAAAAAGCGTTGCGTTTCTAAAATATTTTTTCTGAGCTCATTTTTGGATTCCCCATGAAATTTTGGTCTAGATAACTGATTTTTACACAAATCAAAAAATATTTCGGGGATTGTGCCACCCTCTGGTTGGTTTTTACAAAAAGTGTGTCTTAACACCGACACGACCGACAAGCGCGGCCCCAGGGGAAAGGGTGGGCTTGGACCACGGAAACTTTTAACACCGACACGACCGACAAGCGCGCTGCCAGAGGAAAGGTTGCGCTTGGACCACGGAAACTTTTAACACCGACACGACCGACAAGGGCGGCCCCAGGGGAAAGGGTGGGCTTGGACCACAGAAACTTTTAACACCGACACGACCGACAAGCGCGGCCCCAGGGGAAAGGGTGGGCTTGGACCACGGAAACTTTTAACACCGACACGACCGACAAGCGCGGCCCCAGGGGAAAGGGTGGGCTTGGACCACGGAAACTTTTAACACCGACACGACCGACAACGGCGCCCCCAGAGGAAAGGCTGCTCCAATGCCCCGTGGTTTCCGTAGTCCAACGCATGGTTTCCGTAAACCATCCTTTTCAAGGATGGGGAGGCCGGTCGCCCACCTCCAATGCCCCGTGGTTTCCGTAGTCCAACGCATGGTTTCCGTAGTCCAACGCATGGTTTCCGTAAACCATCCTTTTCAAGGATGGGGAGGGCGGTCGCCCACCTCCAATGCCCCGTGGTTTCCGTAGTCCAACGCATGGTTTCCGTAAACCATCCTTTCCAAGGATGGGGCCGCAAATTGGGTGTGGGCCGAAAGGGTTGCTGTTGCGTTTTGGCTGAATGAGGTGGCTCGCACAAAAAATGCGAATATGTGACGTGTTGCTGCGTTTGGTTCAGTTTTTATACACGGTTTGTTCAAACTGAAGTTGATCAGCTTCAAAGCGTAAGTGGCTTGAGGCGTGCCTTGATTAATACCCCTCTTTTTCAAACTGGACTTTAACAAAATAGCGTCACATATTCACCTTTTTTTGCAGCCACCTGCAAATTTTTCCTTAATACAGTGTTTTTCATAAGACAAGCATTGATATGCAAAACCTATGCAGGCACGCACGCACGCTCGCACGCATGTATGCACGCACGCGTGCGCGCCCGCAAGTACGCACGCACGCACGCACGCTCGCACGCACGCACATACAGACATGCAGCAGACCAGAACGCACACATGCCCCAGCGTACCAAAAAAAGCAAATGTAGCGTGTCCAGTGGAATCCCTCAATCGCAGTAGGAGACACGCATCGTATAGAAGCGCGCCAAAATCGGTTCAGATAATCAAAAGTTATAGGCGATCAAAAAATCCAAAATCCGCTCTGATACAGTGTACACCCAGGCAAAGAAGTGTGCCACGCGTTACTTGCAACCGGTCCGACGGACATGCGCGTACGATGGCGCGATCGAAGCGCGTGAGCGTGTGTGTGTGCGTGCGTGCGCATGCGGTTTTGCTATAGTGCTGCGCCATAGGCGGTACATTATGTGCGTGCGTGCGTGCGTGCGTGCATGCGCGCGCTTGCAGTTGTGCTATATTGCTGCGTTTTAGCATAATGATGTAAAGTATGAAATGTCCAAATGATCCCTATGACTAGGCGGTCAACTTTCGTGTTTTAACCGAAATGATCCGGCCTACCCACATCGAGTTGTTTGTGAAGCAGCCCATTTGAAGGTGTGCGTGCGTGCGTGCACATCTGCAGTGCCATATCGGTTCATCGGAGCATAGCGATGTAAAGAATCAAAATGATCTACACGCGCAGGCGGTCAACTTTTGTGTTTTAGCCGAAGTGATCCGACGTACCTACATCGAGATATTGCGATTTTTCCGGAAGTGAAAATATTTTGGCACTAAGGAAGCGGACACTGGCACAGAGGCACACTGGAGCGCGTTGGCACTAAGGAATGAAATGTTCCCCACCAATCGGTGATCAACTTTATTATTGACCTCAAAGCCATCCGAGCTAACCACTCCGAAATATCGCCGATTTTTATTGATTTCTTAAGAGTGTAGACATATTGGTGCGTCTGGGGTGACTAATTTTTTCAATGGGGTCTATTCCAGGTCATGGCGATCAACTTTCTCCATTATAGCGAAACTCTCAGATCAACGGTTGAAGCGCCTATAGAGGACAAACTTTTGCCCAAAAAAACGACTATGTCCGAGAAAAATCGTCAAAATGGACCATAGCTACACATTGCCACGGCCTAGAGCCGAATGCTTTGGGCGCGAAGAATCCCATCATGAGCCGCCAACACCTGCAAAGTTTCATGCCGATCGAGCGTATCGTTCAAGAATGGCGGTCCGAAAACCTGGCAGAGAACACGAAAAAAAAGGACGCGCTTTCGAAACATTTTTGGAACTATTGACCCCCTACAGTAAAACAAGGAAACGCGTTTTGGCGCGTTCGATGCCACAGAAGAAGGCGGTTCATTTGAGCCATAACGCGACGAAATCCGTTCAGGCAATCAAAAGTTATAGGCGATTGAAAATTCGAAAATGCGCACTGAACAAGTGGTCACATATTAGGGTTGTACGCTGACGCGTACACCCTGATATCTCGAGAACCGTACACTGGATCGAACTGGAATGTTTTGCTTGCACGTAGTCCAGACCAAGACCTTTCCAGACCAGACCAAGATATGCAAATTTTTGCTCTGACTCCTTCCGTGGCGCTATTACGGTGCGATTTACATTGTTGTTGACAACGCTCACTAAATTTGATGCCATTCTGGGGTGCGTTGATGGAATTGTCTAAAATTTGGCCACCATGTGTCCACGGTCGCCACGCAGAAAGTGGATTTTAAATTTTTTGGTTGGACCTTTTCATCTAGAGAAAAGTCTAAAAAGTGCCAAAGTTGACAACTGCCAATTTTGGGGTTTTTTTGCTGTCTGTTTTACGTGTCATAAGTCACTGGAGAATAGGCGTAATGTAGTCAAATTTGACATGCGTTTGGGTGGTGGCGTCCGTTACACATCTCCCAACTTTCATTCGTTTCCATAAGAAGAGCATGTAGTTATGGTGCAAGGATTAGCGACACTGCAAATAGTGCATTCCTATTGTCTTTCTGTGTGTGGGATTTTGTCATGTTGACACATGACAGCTCTTTTCTCTATCTTTGAGTGCACGCACAAGCAACAATGGCACTATTTGCGACTCACTGGCTAATGGCTTGAATCTGGTGCTAGTAGAATGAGTCAACTGAAAAGCCAAAAAATTGAGCTTGTCGACTCTGGCAGTTTCTCAGACTTTTCTCTAGATGGGAAGGTCCAATCAAAAAATTAAAAATCTCCTTTCTGCGTGGCAGCCGTGGGCACATAGCGGCCAAATTTCAGACAATTCCATCAAAGCACACCAGAATGGCATCGAATTTAGTGAGAGTTGCCAACAACAATAGAAATCGCACCATAATAGCGCCACGGAAGGAGTCAGAGCAAAAATTTGCATCATTGGAAAGGTCTTGATCTGGACTACATGCAAGCAAAACATTCCAGTTCGATCCAGTGTACGGTTCTCGAGATATTCACAAGTGCCCCTAGATTTTTGCAAAATCGCGATTTTGGCCATTTTTGACGTTTTTTAAAATTTTGTTTTGGCCATATCTCAAAAACGTACGATTCGATTTGAACCATTTTTGGAGTGAAAGATGGCCCTGTCAGTACCTATCGATCCTGCAATTTTCAGCAAGATAGGTCCTTCCAGTAAAAAAGCGATATTTTGGTGTCAGTTGCAATTGTGGGATGGGTGGCTTCCGAATTGCAAATAAGGACCAGTAGAAATCGGAGCTCTAGCTCTGGTCTATCCATCTATATAGTATGTTCTTAATTATTTCTCAAGCACGTTTGAGAGTTTCCCAAAAAACCTCCAGTTCACGAGCATTTGACACAGACTTTAGAATACTTCGACACGTCTCTTCAACCCCCAAGGGCAGCGGATGGCGCCTAGTGGTAGAGAATCGTCCTCTTGCCGGTTCGATTCCTCGGTTCGATTCCTGATGGAACCACTAGATCGAGCCACGTATTTTCTCGAGCTGTCGCTGCCCTAGATTATAGCTAGCGTTCTTCCGAATGTCTTTGGCTAATGAGGCGGCTCTAGACGAGAAGGCGTTATGGCTGTGCTACGACTGGGGCCATTGACGACCTCCTTGCGTTGTCCCTAATCCAACAACACAACGCCAAAATGTTTACCTTTTACAATATTACCTTCGACTTGTATGAACATGCAAGAGACGACCGTTCCAATTATCAGAAGCAGCGCAAAGCCAATCAGTAGCGTGGTGGGGCACTTTCTCTGACCGCCACCCGTGCGTGGCTTGTGTAGTAGCTTTGAAATATACACCCGGGGGCCATTATTTGAGGAATTTGGGTCATCGACAAGGTCCAACGCGTCGTCAGCTTGGCTTAGACGGAATATGTTGACGCCGTCCGTGGTGATTGATTGATTTCAAGTGTCCAATCAGATCCCTTAACAATGCCGGGGGAAATCGCAAGGACAATTGGAACAGAATAAATTGTGCCCGTGACAGTGAAGTAGCGCGTTAGTAGTGTGCGCGCATGTGCTTGTGGGTTGCTGTGTAAAGTGTTGGAGCATGGTAGAGTTTTCACCTCACAACAAGTTCTGCCGTCCGCTATGACGCTTGCGCGCATTGCTGAATTGCGCAGTGTGGTTGTTAGAAGCAATGCAGTAGTTCATGTTCAGACCCGAGTACAATAAAATAGTCTTATTCCTTTAAGTTAAAACATTTTAAGCAAAATCGTTTTCGCACTCTACATACATACATTGCTCGTGCACATGCTACTTAGCAAAGTGTGGGTAATCAAAACTTCCTTTCCAATAAGTTCCGCAGGTTCCTGAGTTTTAAACATTTTTGTGTTTGCTTATACCATTTGGCCAATGCTGACGGTACCTTGTTATACAAATTAAAAAAAAAATAATAGCAAAGCACAAAAAAACCGGTTTACGTTTGCATTACACAGGACGCCTTTGTTAGCAAAGGATTCTTTGCTCGCGAAGCCGTAACCTTTCAACAAATCACTTCAAGTCACACTTCACAGATCACAAAACTTGCACCCAACACAATACAAACAACTTTGAACGCACGACTATCCGCGAGACAAATCACATGGGTGACATTTTTGTGTCCTCGAGTTTAATTTTTTTTTTCTCTTTTGGTTGTGGTGTTATTTATTTTTGATTAATCGATCTGACGCGCGCGGTACTCGAAGGAGCGGCCCACAACCGCATCTCTAGGGGCAGTCGCTTGCCTCGTAACATGGCACTCATGCCGATTTTTAAGTCCTCAAATTTTTATTAAACAATTAAAAGCAAAACAAAGGGAAAATGGGACGCTTAGCACGCACGCACGCACGCACGCACGCACGCACGCACGCACGGTACCGTTTGCGCACTGACACTTTTTTATCACAATTGCAAGCAGCATACCTGGTGTCTGGACAAATAAATAAACAAGTTCATAATCGGATTGAAATTGGTGAGAATCCACCCCAGTGTGGTCAATTTGAATCCCGCGCCCAAAATAAAATCCAGTTCCAGATACAGAACTGAATTCACTAGCAGCAGTGGCGCCACGTTAAAGGCGCTTGTGAAGAAGCAGCTGAAATTTGTGTACAAATTGGATTAAAGAAAAATTTGCAGGTGGCTGCAAAAAAAGGTGAATAGTGACGCCCTTGTGGTGAAGTCCAGTTTGAAAAGGAGCGGTATGCCCCACTGATTTCTGGACACATTGTAGCTGATACACTTCAGTTTGAACAAACCATGTATAAAATCTAAACCTCATGCAGCAACACGTCACATGTTCGGCGTTTGTTGTGTGAGCCATGTCACTCAGTCAAACAAACCAAAGCACAAACGTACATCAACTCATAAAGTGTGTTTTTTTTAAATTACCACATTTCTTTTTTGAATAACTTTTGTTTCCTTTGTCGGATTGTTTTGAAATTTGGAACACTTATACTCAAGACTTTAGGATTTTGTCTGAAAAAAGAATCGTCGAATTCGGTGTAGGATTCCGAGAGTTATGGTGCTTTGAATCAAATGTCTCGTTTTTTGGCAGATCTGACGAACGAAATCGGTCGTATCGTAACTGATCAGTACTGTATGCAAAATTTCAAACGCAAAACTTTGCTTTTGCTTTGCGCGGGCTCGTCTAATATGGTCGGGGTACAGAATTCTCTAGTGCTGCTCGACTGAAACCTCCCCTCTCCATCCGCCCTCCCCCCACTCCATTACCCACCCAACGGCCCACTTTTGGGCCACCTCAACAGGGTTCAAGTCTTACTCTGCGCCTCCACGTGGTGATGCCTGGGCGGGCAACGTCTCTTTATGAGGCGACAAAGCGGGGGGGGGGGGCACTGCTAGCATAATTTTCAAACATCAGCCAAACACAGCACCAACACCAGCCCAGCAATGGTGTTTTTGTTCTCAAAAAGAGACATCTGATTTGGAACGCCATAACTCTCGGAATTTTCAACCGAATTCGACGGTTCTTTTTTTCATACAAAATCCTAAAGTCTTGGGTATATGTGTTCCAAATTTGATTACAATTCAGCAAAGGAAACAAAAGTTATTCAAAAAAGAAATGTGACAATTTTAAAAAACACCCTATACCTCTTCTCTAACAAGACGTTATTATTGCCCATTACCATGAACCTGACACTGCCAAAGTATGTCGTGCATAATCAATTGGTCCCCATGTACAGTTGATGATGTGTAGGTGAGACATACAATACGTACTACAATCCTGCTTCATTCCCTTCTGTCATTCCACCCAATGACAAACTGTTCATCCAACATTTGTGTTGTGCCCCCCGCCATTTGTGTAATGCCCTAATGCATGTGTGTGTGCTGCGTGCGTGCGTGCGTGCGTGCACGCGCGCACTTGCGCACGGGTGAACACAACAAACGCCGAATACCGTAAATCCTCCAATAGTGCCCCCGGGGCACTATTTTTTCAACCTGTCCTTACCAGGGGGCACTAGGGGCGGGGGGGGGGGCAGGATTGGTGGGGGGGGTGCTATTGTTTCATCCTAAAAATTGTGAATGGTAATGCTAGTTTCGCTGTCAGAACTGCCGATTTTTCAGTGATTGTGATCACTTTTTATCCATTTAATGGTTGATTTACCGTTAATAGTTGCTGAAACGTACTATTATTGGGTAGAAGTAGTAGTGTGTATGTATACACGACATAAATGTACCCACCACTATATTTTTGCCCATAAAAGGCACATGGCACAACATACCCCTTACTCCCGGGGGCACTATTGGAGGGGGGGGGGGGCTCTATTATTTCAACCTTGCCATACCCGGGGGCACTATTGGAGGGGGGGGGCACTATTGGAGGGGGGTTGTATTGGAGGATTTACGGTATGTGACGTGTTGCTGCATGTGGTTTAGATTTTATACATGGTTTGTTCAAACTGAAGTGTATCAGCTACAATGTGGAAGTGGCCAGAAATCAGTGGGGCATGGTTTAATACCGCTCCTTTTCAAACTGGACTTCACCACAAGGGCGTCACATACTCAGCTTTTTTTGCAGCCACCTGCAAATTTTTCCTTAATACAGTGTTTTTTCGAAAGATGAGAAGATTTCTGTAATTCAACGCACGCAAGCATGCACGCACGCACGAACGCACGCTCACATGCACGCTCGCACGCACGCACGCTCGCACGCACGCACGCACGCACGCACGCACGCACGCACGCACGCACGCACGCACGCACGCACATACGCACACACACACATTCACTGACGTAGGTTCACACACAATGTACCCTTGACTGAATCGAACAAGGCAAAATTGAAGTAAAGCAAAGTACCAACAGCCTAGCAGACATACATGTGTGCATGCACCTGCAGTTGTGCTATATTGCTGCTTCAGAGCATAGTGATGTAAGGTATGGAAATGATCACCATGACCAGGCGGTCAACTTTTGTGTTTTTGCCAAAGAGATCGGACCTACCCACATCAAGTTTCTTGCGAAGCAGCCCTTTGTTGGTGTGCGTGCGTGCGTGCACATCTGTAGTGCCATATTGGTTCGTCGGAGCATAGCGGTGTAAAGAATCAAAATGATCTGCACGTGCAGGCGGTCAACTTTTGTGTTTTGGCCAAGGTGATCCAACCTACCCATATCGATATTTATCGATTATCCCGGAAGGGAAAATGTTTTGGTGCGTTGGATCGTGTTGACTTCAAGGAATGAAATGTTGTACATCGAAGTTGTACATGTACATCAACTTTATTATTGATGTTTAGGCCATCCGACCTAACCACACCGAAATATCGCCAATTTCCGTTATCGATATAATGGGTGGGAGGTATTTTGGTGCGTCCAATTTGGTCCAATTATTGAAAGTAACACAAGTCATGTCATAGCGACCAACTTTCTCCTTTACAGCGAAGCGCTGCGATGTACCGTTAAAGCGCCTATAGGGCACAAAATTTGTGGCCCATTTCCAAGAAAATCAATCGATAATCGGATAAAATCGGCAATATCTCGAGATCGGAACGAAGTACACACAAATCCTTTGGCATGCAACATTGCGATCACTAGCCGGCTACACATACCAAGTTTCATCGCGATAGGCCCTGGCGTTCGCGAGCGGCGCTCCAAAAACCTGGCAGAGAACATGAAAAAAAAGCCGCAAAATTGAAACATTTTTGGAACTATTGACCCATTACAGTAAAGCAAGGAAACGCGTTATGGCGCATTCGATGCCCCAGAAGAAGGCGGTTCATTTGCGCCATAACGCGTCGAAATCCGTTCAGGCAATCAAAAGTTATAGGCGATCGAAAATTTAAAAACCCGCATTGAGAAGTGGTCACATACCTTAAATCCTCCAATACGACCCCCCCCCCCTCCAATAGTGCCCCCCTCCAATAGTGCCCCCGGGTACGGCAAGGTTGAAATAATAGAGCCCCCCTCCAATAGTGCCCCCGGGGGTAAGGGGTATGTTGTGCCATGTGCCTTTTATGGGCAAAAATATAGTGGTAGCTGGTAGGTACATTTATATCGTGTATACACACTACTACTAACCAATAATAGTACGTTTCAGCAACTATTAGCAGTAAATCAACCATTAAATGTGGCAAAAGTGATCAAAATCACCGAAAAATCGGCAATTTTGACAGCGAAACTAGCATTACCATTCAAAATTTTTAGGTTGAAATAATAGAAGCCCCCCCTTCAATAGTGCCCCCCTCCAATAGTGCCCCCGGGTAAGAAAGGTTGAAATAATAGAGCCCCCCCTCCAATAGTGCCCCCGGGGGTAAGGGGTATGTTGTGCCATGTGCCTTTTATGGGCAAAAATATAGTGGTAGCTGGTAGGTACATTTATATCGTGTATACACACTACTACTAACCAATAATAGTACGTTTCAGCAACTATTAGCAGTAAATCAACCATTAAATGTGGCAAAAGTGATCAAAATCACCGAAAAATCGGCAATTTTGACAGCGAAACTAGCATTACCATTCAAAATTTTTAGGTTGAAATAATAGAAGCCCCCCCTTCAATAGTGCCCCCCTCCAATAGTGCCCCCGGGTAAGAAAGGTTGAAATAATCAATAGCTCTCTTTCAATAGTGCCCCCGGGGGTAAGGGGTATGTTGTGCCATGTGCCTTTTATGGGCAAAAATATAGTGGTAGCTGGTAGGTACATTTATATCGTGTATACACACTACTACTAACCAATAATAGTACGTTTCAGCAACTATTAGCAGTAAATCAACCATTAAATGTGGCAAAAGTGATCAAAATCACCGAAAAATCGGCAATTTTGACAGCGAAACTAGCATTACCCCCTTAAAGGCCGGGTCAAAAAGAAACACCAGGACACACCTGATTTGTCCTGCTGATTTTCGCATCTAGATCCCTGGGGGGATCTAGATTCAAAGTGAGACATCAACGCAATTTTTTGCTTAATCTAGGTGCATATGAGCATGACCTAGATTCATGCCTGCTTGCTGCACATTGCACAGTTTGAAGCTAGTTGTTGTACAGTTTGAAGCTAGTAATGCCTGATGATTGTGTACTTTATGTTGCACTTTTTGTGGTACTTGAGCATCTAGAAGTAGCTTGGTGTCAGTTCTGTGCCAGTGCTTTCATGCTATGCTTGGCTTGAGAGGTGATGACGATACATTTCATTGCGACCAACTTACCACAACAACATGCATACAAAGCAAACTGGCCAGTGCATCTAGAACATAGAAAACATTTTTCTCTGCAGCTAGAACATAGTCCATTTTGAATCTAGGTCCCCCGGGGGACCTAGATTCAAACAGGAACATGCGGCATCTAGCTGCCGTCAATGTTATATCTAGATATCGCACTTTTGACCACTATGCACCTAGAAGCGGACGTCAGCAGGACAAGAGGACAGAAAGAAGCAGGACATTTGGTTTCCCCCCATATGGGGTGACCCGGCCTTTAAGGGGTTACCATTCAAAATTTTTAGGTTGAAATAATAGAAGCCCCCCCCTTCAATAGTGCCCCCCCTCCAATAGTGCCCCCGGGTAAGGAGAGGTTGAAAAAATAGTGCCCCGGGGGCACTATTGGAGGATTTGCGGTATTAGGGTTGTACGCTGACGCGTACACCCTGATACAAAACACATTGATCTTCAAAAGAGCAATGGAACTTTTTATTTCAAGCAGTCAGTTTCAGGGCTGTGGACAATTACGGTAAATGAAAAGGTGCGATAGGAATTTTGTTGGCGAACTCTAAACTTTTTTGATGTAATCTTTCGTTTTGTGCGTGCAATTTTTCTCTGGAATAAATCTAAATCAGTTCTTCAGAATCCCATGAACATTGGAACATTGGGCAATCCTAAAACTTCAATCCTCAACTTCTAACACTTCAATTAGACCTGCAGCAATATAACGCAATCCCTGGCGAATTACCTGCACAATCCTACCTGATGG
>JASAMY010001321.1:0-31475 GCA_030248085.1 Paralinhomoeus sp. GSCO2_6 | reverse complement strand
GAAGACTTTTTGTGCTATACGTTTGACAAACCCGACGGCCTTTTTAATCACAACCTCTTTCACTGCTGCTGCAGACGAAACCCTTGCATTGACTTGAGCGCCTTCTTTACGTGGGGGACGGAAACGACGAGAAAGACAACGACGGCGCTCAAAACAACGACAAGAACAACAACCACGATACTGACGACGACGACGAGGAGGCCGACGACGACGCCGCTGAAAACGACGACGAAGCTGCCGACGACGAAGCTGCCGACGACGACGCTGCCGACGACGACGCTGCCGACGACGACGACGCTGCCGACGACGACGCTGCCGACGACGACGCTGCCGACGACGACGCTGCCAACGACGACGCTGCCGACGACGACGCTGCCGACGACGACGTCAAAGACGATGGCGACGACGAAGGTGACGACGAAGGTGAGGACGAAGGTGACGACGAAGGTGACGACGACGACTACAATGGCGACGTCGCCAACGACGACCACGCCAAGATCGACGACGTCCGCGTCAGCGACGACGAAAATGGCGAAGATGCCAACGATAGTGACGACGGCGTCGGCGACGACAATGACAGCGCCAACGACAACGACGTTGCCGATGCTAACTAGAAGACGGTCGACAGCGTCATTCCCAGAATCAACAACAGTGGCAGCGTCGAAAGCGACCACGTTGACGTCGATGTCAACAACGGCCTCTGCGTGGACACCAACAAATCCAGGTCTACCCACTTCGACCGCGTTGCACTCCCATAGAGCAGTAGAGCCTCTCAAGTTTAATGCCAGTTCCACCACGAAAAAACCAGGCAAGCCTTCCTTGGGTGAGACGGAAGGAGGCTCCAGGAAGGACGGTTCCAGCAGGACAAGTGTAACGAATGTCTCGGTGGCAATAGAAGGTGGAGAACGATCAAAAGTGCCGGTGCCGACCACGACTGCCGACATTGACGCCATTCTGAAGATCATTCCATCTGATGGCGATGGCGACAACGCGACAGCTTCTGGCCAAACGGAGAGGAAATCGGAGTCAGTTAAAAGCGAAAGTCGCGGAGGGCCGCCCAGAGAAGTCGGAGGAGAGACGCCAGAGCGAGACCGAGCACAAGCGGACCGCTTTCCCGGCCAAGAGCCCATTCCAAGCCAATCGCCTCTTCCTGGCCAGAAGCCAGGGCCAGGGCCAAAGCCTGGTCTGCAGCTCGGCCCTTTCACCGACCAGCCCGCCATTGTTTTGTACGCGGGCGTGGCAGCGGTGGTCGCCTTGGCGCTCATCGCCTGTCTCTGCCTCCTTTTGCTCGTCTGCTGCAGCGCCTGTCGTCGTCGTGGACCGCGTCGCCAAGAGCAGCAGACGCCGGAGTCGGTGGCGGTGCCGCGGGAGGCGTCGGCGGACGAGGACGAGCACACGTTCGACATGTCGTCGACGTCGTCGAACGCGGCCAGCGGCGCCGTGGACGAGCGCAGCGTCTCCCGCGAGGAGAGGGAGGAGCGCATCCTCCTCACGCCTTCCGTCGTCTCCTACACCACCACCGCGGCCGACCCAAACGAGTCGAGCATGGCGCCCACGCTCACGTTCGGACTCGAAGACGACGCCTGAGCTGAGGCTCTGTGACACACCACCTCTCACTAGGAAATCACGCGTTCTTCTCACACCCGACAACAGACACCGTATACTACGTACTAGCGAGCTGAGAGCGCATGAATCGTAAGAGAAAACTTTGAGTACAAACGTTTTAAAGTACAAACGTGAGCACAAACGTGTGTATACAATGCAACAGATCAATACATGTATCGAGATTTTCATGTTTTGCTCTTTCATTTCGAAACAAGAAAACGCTGCTTGCTTGCATTTGCCATCCCTGTGGCGGTGCTTCAATGTACGTAAAGCAGCAGACCGCAACAAGCGTTGGTCTGCCTTGTAAACAAGTCAACAAAGCGCGTGCTGCGGTAAGCTGACACTACCTACAGTCGATTCCGCATAGGCTTCGTTTCTCGATTGACGCACGTTCCACAGTTGCATTTGACCGGGCGGTAACGTTGCATAGCGTTTACAATGGCACAAAGCGGTCGTTACTCATCGGATTTGCACGTGGGGCGGGGGCAGTTCACTACCGGAAAATAGTTGTTTGGCTCCATTGACTTGACTCACTCTTCGTCACAACAGCTATTCATAGTCACAGAGGATATTCACACCCATCGCACCTTTTGTCCCACCCTCGTGCGCGGGCGCTGACGTCGGCAGCGGGCACCTATTCATAGGGATGTTGATGTCCGTTGGCCGAAAAACCTGATCCTAATCAGCGCCTACGCGTGGGCGGTAGACGTGAGCGAGCGGTCACTCACGCATTCACTCACTTGCGGGGTTGAGCCGATCCCTCACCCACCCACCCACCCCCACTTCCCTTTATAGGCAGCGTCCGTCCAGACACATTGGCACCATTGGCAAGACATTCCTGCATATCTTCCTCAACTGCTAAACCAGTACGTTTACTGCGATGGCGACGAAGCAAGTTCTTCTGGCGCTACTGCTTGCGTTCGTTTACATGGTGAGACATTTTCCTAGGATCCTATGACAAGCAGACACCACTGGGGTTCGCCAGTGTAGACTCATGCGGAGTTGGGTCGGCTGCGCGTGACTCGCGGCGGGCTGAGCAAGGCGGCGGACGTGGCCCGCCAGGTGCTGCAGCAGGAGGCGAAGATCGTGGGCACGAAGCTGCCCTCCTTCAAGAAGAGCGTACTCCGCTTCCACGGCGGCTCCATCACGCACTTCACGTGAGCGAGCGTCTCTCAGTGCATAACCCAGAGTACTCTGAGAGGGCAGGGAAATATGTTGTAGAGGGGTCAGGTACATAGGTAGTAGTCATTTTGAAACGCTGGTTCTAACTTTCTTTGAAAACTGCAAATTTCTTTGCAAACTTTGCAAACTCTCAAGCAGGGAAATGATAAGTGTAACTCTACAGTGTAAGCAGCCCTCTCGCAATCTACTAATGCTCTCCTCTTCCGCGACCCTAACACAAAGTATCGTCCCATAGCAATAGCCAGAGTAGGAACAGTTCACGAAGCTACTTAGTACGTACCTATATAATTTGCCAATCACAACCCTCGATATTTCCAGCTCTCCAAGATTCACCCTGTCCGCTCGGAGTCCCAACAAGCTGGTGTTCGGCTCGTCAGGAGGCGAGGTGCGCGCGCAGGGCAGCGGCAAGATCAAGGTGCTCTTCGTCTCGAGCCGCTTCAACGCCTACGCGACGGCGCGCAATCTCCGCGTCGACATGACGACGGCGCTGTCGAGGACGTCGACGGGCCAGCTGCGCATGACGCCCGGCCAGTGCTCGGCGAGCATCGGCGACGTCCGGCTGCGCATCACAGGCAGGGGACTGGCCAGACTGCTCAGCTGGTTCCGCAAGAGAATCGCCAGGGAGATCAAGGTGGGCTGCGCGCAAGTAAAAGGAGCATCGTTCTTAGAAGATTTACTGTTCTGCTTTCAGAAGCGTCTGAACCGAGAGCTGTGCGGTCAGCTGAAGAAGGTGATTCAGACGAAGGCGAATCGATGGCTCGCGAGAGCCGACCTCTCCCTGAACGTCTTTCCCGGGGCCAAGCTCAAGTTGGGCCTGGCGTCTCACCCTTCGATGACGTCATCATGGATGGACCTGGCTCTCAGCGGCGGCATTCAGCAGGGCAGCGGCGCCGTCAGCGCCACCTCGGCGCCGCGCATCGGCAGCTCGTCGCTCAGCAGCAGAATGGTCTACGCTTGGCTCAGAGACGAGGCGGCAAATGCGCTGCTGAGAAAGGCGCATGACATGGGCAGGATCACTTTCACGGCCTCCAAGAACCTTCTGCCATCGGAGCATCGCGAAAAGCTCGCGACCACATGCGGCGACACGTTTGAGCTCGTGCCGAGATGCATCGGAGGCGTGATTCCGGAGCTGGGAGAAAGGTATCCCAACACCTACGTCTACCTGACGATCAAAAGCAGGACACCTCCGACGGTCAACTTCAAGCGGGACAAGGTGGAAATCGACCTAAAGTCGAGCCTTGAAGCGAAGGTGGAGAATCCAAGGGGGCAGCTGGCGTTTGCGGGCCAGCTCGACTTTGACGTAAGCGAGCTTGCGTGCGTGCGTGCGTCTGCCCACCAGTCGCATCTGCTGCAGGCGGAGATCCGCGTGCGCGTCAAGACGGTCTCGAACCGGCTCGTCGTCTACGGCTCCATGGTGCCTCGGACGGGCTCTGTGCGTCTGCGGATAACGCAGAGCAACGTCGGCGAGGAGATCAAGTCCCTGGTGGCGGCCCTGATCCCCGTGGTCGAACCCCTCATCCTGAACCAGATCAACAAGCGCCTCCAGCAGGGCGTCCGGCTGCCCACGATGCCGTACGTGCAGCTCTACTCGCCGCAGGTGGCCGTCCAGAACAACGTCATGAGGGTGGGAGCCAACGCCAACTACAGGCCGTGACGAACGCAACAGCATGTGGAGTGACGACGAGGCCTTATGAAGTGAAGAGCTTAACTCGCGAATCCGATCGACAATCCAGTCTTGGCTATACTGGCAAATCATGGTGCTCGAACGTGAACTGATCCTTTTCTTGTGCGTGTCGTGTACGTCAAGACGGTCCAAAAGCATAAGCGCAAATCATTCTATAATTGCTCTATCGGCCACGTCACGTACACGTGCATCAGCAAAGAGGCGAGAGCGCGGTAGTTGTTTTTTGGTTCGTTGGTTGGATGCTGTCTTGTCAAAAACAGCGGTGCTTGTCGTCATGGTCGCATGCCGCATGAAGCTGGAACTTGTAGCCGTGGCTGGCACATGTGCAGGGCTGCGTCCAGGCCGCATAGAATGCGGAGCAGGCGGCGCGTGCGGCGTCAGTTTCTCTAAGGCCCAATTTATACTTCGTTACCTTGTTTACCAGTCAACAAAAAGTAACGTTTTGTTACCAACGTGATTTATACTTCAATTGTTTCGTTGTGCGCGCAAATTCAAAATTGTTACCCAGTCAACAATTTTTGGTGTTACCATCTGAGTTGGAAAAACAATTTGTTACCGTCGATGAAATCGGAGAATTTTCTGCAGGAAACGTATAAAAATTATCAAAATGTGTCCGAACCGCCAGTAAAGGCGACTGATTCTTGGAAAGACAGGCCGATACAGTTGGTGCAGGCGGAGCATCCACTTATTTGAAATAAATCTGAGGAGCTGCACTCAAATCGAACTGCGGTTCGGAACGCCGGCTGAGATCTCGCTGCTGAGCTGGGGTCCGAAATTCGTATGGACAAAGAGAAGGCAGGTATTTATTTAATTATTTATTTTATTTAATTTTAGGCGTTTTGAAGTCGCCGTCCCCGTCAGGCTCTGCTGTCGTCAAGATTCTGGGATGGAAGTTTCACAGCATCGTGCAATTTCTTGACGGCCGCGATCTGCATAGACGGTGAATTAAATTAGCTTTGGTAATTTTATTCAATTAATTTCCTTGCTTCGAATTTCGAAGCCTAGAACTTTCGAAAACTTCGGACTGGAATATGAGGCGCTGTTGCAGAACTCGTCACGAAACTCTGCCGACGATGGCGAAGACGACGGGGAAGACCAACAACTGCTCGACTGCGATGCGACGCGGCCGGTGCCGCACAAGGGCTGGCGCAGCAGAGGCCCAGGTCCACGCCCACGCGGCCCACTAAGTACGCACTGGGGGAATTCGGGGTTTCGCGGGGGTCGGGGTGGGGGGGTGGATATACAGTTTCACGTAAAAATTCCGGGGTGGCACAAGCTTGGGAGGGGGTGCCCCAAAAAAAAACTGGTGGACTTATACCGGATGGGCGTACCCCCCCCCCCCCCCGCCGCACTTTTGATTTGAGATGATATTCTGCAAAATCATTGCCAGTTGAGAGAAGTCCCCCCCCCCCTGGGAATGGTATGGGTGCGAGACTAGACAATCGCTCGGGCTCAGGGACAAAGCGCTCGGAGCTAAATCGCCAATTCTTTCGATTCTTTCGAAGAGGGGGGGGGGGATTCGGGATTTTTGGGATGGAAACACGCCGAAATTGCAAATAAAATGGTACCCATCGTCTACCTCAATAAAAAACGCAACCCTGCGTATACTACCCCTGCCCCACCCCCGTGGGCCCGGATGGCTAGAAGGTGCCTCCCCGACGTCACGCCCCCCCCCCCCCAGAATTTAACCAATATTTCAGTATTGGCAAAATTTCTAGGTTTACTTTCAGGGACAGTCGCACATCGTCTGGGACGACTGCCTGACTTGGCGCAGCTGCAAGCCATGAGCTCAGTGGGGAATTCTTTGTGAGGGGGTGGTTTGCTGGAGGGAGGACCCTGTAAAACTTTTCGGATGTTGGGCCATTTCGGCGGTAGTTTGGGCACCAAAAGAAAAACGGCGCCACAGGGGAAACTTTTGCTATTTTCGACCACCTATAAGCATTTTTTTTGCGGAAAGCAGGTCCAAGAGGCATATTCCTTCTCCCACCGTCTAGCACTTTTCCCCCTAGATTTTCGGTTTTGGGAGGGGAATTCCTCCCCACCAGGATTCGCCGACCGACACTGCATGAGCCCCATCAACCACATTTCGGATACATCAGTGATCGAGCACATTTCCGAAGTGTGACTGCGTCGGCGCGTCGTTATCACTCTCTTTTGTTCTTTCCGATGTTGACCGGCGGTGACCGTGTGCGAGAAGTTGAACGGCGTCTTGCCGAGTGCCTGCAGCCGATCAAGGGGGACGTCTGCTGCGACCGTGGGCCGGCCGCCCGTGGGGGGGGGGGGGGGGGGGGGGGCGGGGGGGTGTGGGGTGGGGGGGGGGGGGGGTGGGAGGGAGCCCCCTTTTTTTTCTTCCCGGGCCGCGGGGGGGGGGGAGAAAGGGGGGGGGGTTTTCTTTTTGGCCAACAAATTTTTTTTTTTTTTTTTTTTTTGTTTAGGAAGAATCCAAGGAAAAAAAATTGAAAAATTGTTGACCGTATACTGTAGTAACATTTTGTTGACCGGTCAACAATGTTACCTTGTAACACTGTTACGGTCAACAATTCTTTTGTTGTGGTAAACGAAGTATAAATCCAGCCTAAGGACTTTGACGTTGCCTTTCAAAGGCAGCGTCAAAGGAAGACTGTCGGTGTCTTGAGAAGGACTCGGGGCGCAAACGACGAGCCGCAGTCTTTCTCGCGTTCTCGGCCATTCGATTGGAAAACAGCTGAAACGCGTGCCATCATACGCTGGCGAGTCAACCCCAATTTTCGGGACGGCGAATTTCCAACCTGGCCGATGCATTTCTGACAGGCGCGCAAAAGAGGTCGCGCAGTTTGGGGAAGTAGGCGACGAAGACGTCCAGCTCGCGATCGTAGATAGTCGGCTGCAGTCCGTCGACGTGCAAATGCGTCAGTCGAGGGAAGGGAACCGGAAGCGGTTGCTCAATGGTTGGCGCGTTGTCTATTGAGAGAGAGTCCACTGCGAGACGCTCAAGGTTGGGTAGGTGGAGAAAGTCTTTGTTGGAACGGGAAACGCGCAAGCTCGGCAAGCGCAACCGTCGCAGCGTTGGCGCCAGCGCTTCAAGCGGCGGGCGGATCGTCAGCGGCGGGTCTGACGGTGCGCTGAACTCGATGAGGCCCAACATGGGAAGGAGACGGAGCAGATGGCAGTGCAGCTCGTAAATGAGATGCCAGCAGGCTCCAACTCCAACTGGGCTCGGGTTGTCACGATCTAGTATAGCATACATCAGGTTATTCACACTGTCCAGGCCAGCAAAGCACATCCTCAAAACCGTTATGCTGGCAGACCTAAAGAGAAACAACTGTTAGAAAGAAGCTGCTACCGTAAGTGTTCAATTAGTCGCCCCCTCCCGAAATGACAATGAAACGACCGACCCCCCCCCCCTTCCCGAAATGTTGTGGAAGAAGGGTGCAGCGTGCACGGCGGCGGCGAGCGACGCTAGGCGAGGTGGAAGGCGGCGTGTGGCTTCGGGTTCGGGTGTGTCACGTCGTTGCTTCAGCCTCCACGCACTCTCTCACTTGCGGACGTTACGCAAGGCCGGGGGGAGAGAGGAGGAAGGAGCGGCAAACGCAAAACACTAAAAACTAAGACTCAAAGCCGCGAAAATCAAGACTGAACAGCCGGCCAAAAGAGCGTGAGAGTGGGAGACGGAGGCCGGCGCGAGAAATAACGAACGCATATGCAAATAATAAAACATCGCAACATCGATAATTTGCATATTGTAGTTCAACGACAACAAACTACCGTACTCAAAAGTCACATCGCCTCAATCGCCTCCTTTTAAGTCTGCTCTTCGTTGTCGACGAGTCGGCAGCGAAGGCGCCTCGCAGCAGACTGATCACCTCAATCGCCGTCCAGAAATCGAAGGCGGGCGCCGAGGAGCGTGGAAGGGAGGCGGAGGGAATGGCCATTTGAGAGGCGAGCCCGGGTCGAGTCTTGGCCGTAGTGTTGTCGGGCAGGCCCTGTTCAACACTGGAAGCTGGTCGCGAGCGGGAGCGATCGGCTGCCTTGGGCGCCGGGCGGCAGCGCGCTTGCTTGACCGGCGCTTGGTCTGGTGTTCGAGCAGCGAAGCGCGCAGAACGCCGCCGACACGTGCCCGGATCCGACACTGGCCGAGTTCCTGTTTGGCGTGTGTAGACGCTTGTCGTACTTGCGCGAGTAGCGCTGAAGAACCTGCCGCGTGTAGCGACTGTAGCGCTGCTGGAGCGCGTTGTTGGAGAGTTGGTAGACGCCCGTCGAGCGGCTGTGGGCCACAGCAGCGCCGGATCGGTCTGGGACCTGTGCCGTCTGGTGCTTGTAGCCGCTCGAGCAACTCTGGCTGGAGGTGGCGCCTGTCGACGGGGCCGAGCGCAGGAGCTGGCAGCTTGCCTTGAGGGGAGTGTCCAGCCTAGCGTCTTCTTCTGACGACCGTCGACTTTGGAAGCTGTCGCTTGGACGCAATTGGTCGCCGGTAGTGGGCGTTGAAGAAGTGGTCGTAGCGCGTCTCTCTGGCGCCGGATCGGTTGCTGAGTAGCGCGACCTTCTTCTTGACCGTCAGCATCGACTTGGGCGGGTGCTGTATTGGTGCCAGCTGCTGAGCGCTCGGTGTGCGTCCGTTTCTTCGTCGCTTGTCGGTCGGGGAGCTTTTTCTGGCTCTCTGCTGGCGCTCCTTGAACTTCTGGATCGACAGCGGCTCCTGCAGGCCTTGGTCGGAGAATTTCCAGAAGAGGTCGATGCCCTTGAAGACGCGCAGCAGTCGATGCTGCTAGTCGTTTGTGCCCACGCTAGTGGCCATGCGAGACGGTTGCTGTCGTAATGAACAGCTGGCAACGGCGCGTCCGCTTTCCCAGCTGGACTTCGGCAGCGAACTTCCGCTTGAGCTCCAGCGGAGTGGACAGCACCGTCCGGAAGCTGCTTCTCGGCTGCCGCTCGATGGTGCTGCGACAGCGTGCGCAGTCTTCTTGTCGAGCGTTCGAGGACGCGTTCAGCTCGTCTGCCGAGATCACAGAGATGACTGAACCCGTGGAGCAGGCCCGCCGGGCACCTTGTGCAGATGACGGGAACGTCGGCGTCTCGCCGACGAGCTTGTGGGGCCTCTGCCCTCCGCTGAGCCATGGCCGCGTCGTGGCCGCTGCTCTGCTCCTCGTCCTTTGTCACCGCCGTCACTGCTTGGCTGGCGTAAGCCGGCGTCGTCCTTGGCCGTGCGGGCTGGCGGGCTCTCTGGGTGTCGTCGCGAGTGTGGCGAGATGGAGGGAGCGTTCGTCGCTGCATTGCCGTGGGAGCCGAGGCTGCTGTGGTGAGGCTCGTCTTTTTCCGCTCGCCAAGTGCTCGTCGTGGCGCTGGCGGCGGCAGTGCTGCGTGGCGGTGGCTGGCAGCTTGGCTCCTCGCGGCGCGCGCGCGCCCCGGGTGTGGCGTAGTGGGCAGGCGGGGTCCCTGCATGTGATCGCCGCCGCAGGAGAACCTTTTTAGCGCCGGATCGACGGGGGCGGCGCGCGGCGACCTTGCGCGCCCCGTCCGCGCCTGGCCCGCCGCGAGGCCGGGCCGCTTCTGCTGCGACTGCGACGGAGAGTCGCCACTGCCACCAGGTGAGGCGTCTCACCGCTCATTTTCGGAGTCGTCCGTCTCCAGCCCTTTTGTAGTCTTCGACGAAGGGCGGGACCGGCCTCGCTGTCGACCGCCTCCTTTTGGACGGAACTTCTAGAGCGGAAGCGGCACCAGGCTTGCCGTGGGGCAGACGCGGCGTCGGTCCAGACGTTGGCTCTGATGCGCTCGTGCTGCTCGAACGTGAGGCAGCCGCGTGAGGGTGAGCGTGTGTCTTGGCCGTTTGGAGCGTACTGCGCATTTTAG
This sequence comes from Paralinhomoeus sp. GSCO2_6, assembly GCA_030248085.1. Taxonomy (NCBI): domain Eukaryota; kingdom Metazoa; phylum Nematoda; class Chromadorea; order Monhysterida; family Linhomoeidae; genus Paralinhomoeus; species Paralinhomoeus sp. GSCO2_6. The sequence continues at coordinate 21,178 of JASAMY010001321.1, read as the reverse complement.
GTGGCAGCGCGGTAAGAACTCGTTGCCCATCATCACCTGCATGGGACGAGTGTGGCTGCGCCGGCGTGTGGCGTTGCGTGCCGACTTGCGCGATGTGGCGATCGTATCGTTGCCGCGTTGTACGACAAGAAATGCAGCTCTGCATCTTGTCTTCGATGCTCACTTTCTCGATAGCCACTGGCGTGGAGGTAGATGAGCGCCTCCAGCGTCGCCGTCCGAACTTGCTCTGGGCCGGAAGTGCGTGCGCTGGGACGAGGAAGGGTAGAGCTGGTTGGCCCATGCTCGGGGCGTGTTGGTGGAGGTCTGACGTGGGGGCGGAAGCCCCGGGCGTTGCCCGCCGCGCCGGCCGTGGTCGTCGGCGGCGTGGCGGCTTGGGCGCGGTAGCCCTCTTCCGGGAAGAAGCCGAGGCCCGCGGTACGAGTAAGTCTGCGTCGTCTCGTGACGAACAGCGCCTGGTAGATTTGTGGTTGCGCGCCGTCTTCGAGATCGGCCGGTGCCCCGGGCCCAGACAAGGTCATGTAGTCGCTGCGCTCCTTGTCCTTCTTCGTCGGAATGCCCAGTGGCGTCCCTGGGGAGGGACCGCTGCTGGCGTTGGCCGTATTTGTTGGAGGAGGTGGGATGAGGAGTAGTCGCAGCCCTGAGCGGAGCTGTGTGCGCAGCAGCTCTATGTTTGTATGCGTGAGCCTGGGGGTGGGGCTTGCACGGCGTAGGGCGCGGTCGCGCGCTAACAAACGGCGGCGGTGGCTGCTGCGTGCCGCCGTCGTGGCGTGAGCGGCATGAGCGACTGCGGGCGGCGAGTGGCGGCTGTTGGCGTGAGGGGCGGCAGCTTGTTCGCTACAAGCGTGGCCTCTGGCGGCGCAGTCCAATGCGCCTGTTCAACGCCCTGGTTGAATGGGTCGGTAGCGCAGTGGCAGTCGCGTAGTGCTGCCGTTCCTGCGCCTCCAGCTGCTGCGGGCCGGGGCGCGGCGCTGGACCGCTTCTTCGTGCAGCGAGAGCCCGTGGTCGGCGTCTGCGTGCGGGTGAGTGCGCTCCGCGTCTACGTTGGGCGGGAGGGAGACGGACGGGCGCGCCCGGGGCGAGGGGGCAGGGGCGGCAGCGCGGGGCGGTGTGGCGGCGCGGCCGCTGCCCGCGCTTGACCCTCGTCACTCGGAGATCGCCTCGTATCTCTGGGGTGTGGCTGGAAGCGCGACGCTGGGAGTGGAGGACGGGTCGAGGAGGGGAGGGGGGAGGCGGGGAGGGCTGGGCGCTTGAGGGGCTCGGGCGGGAGGCGCTCGCGATCTCGGGGAAAGCGTCTTGTCGGGTGATCGCGCTGGCATCGCGCTTAGACTGGGGATCAAAGCGCGTAGGCTCTCGGGATTGCAGAGGCGTCTGCGCGGGAGGACTGGCGAGGGAAGAAGCGGGTGGAGAGGGAGGGGGTAGAGAGGGAGGGGAGCGGACTGGGGGCGCGTGGAAGAGATTCGCGGCGCCTCGGTAGAAATGGGCGGCGAACGAAAGGAGGGGGCGAGCTTAAGACGGGGGGTGGAGAGCGACGCGTCCGCAGGCGGCGAGTCGCGGAGAGGACCTCGTCGCAGGTGGAGGGGTTGAGGCGGGGGGAACGCGCTCTATCTCTGCCGAATCGATGGACGGGAGGGGGGGGGGTGGCGGATGCTCTGGGAGGAGCGCCTGCTCTGCGCGGAGGAGGAGTCGGGGGGGGGGTCGTACTGAAGGAGAAGAGGGGGGGCGTCTGCTGCTGTTGCCGCGGATCGGAGGAGGGGCGGGCCGGACCGCGGAGCGAGACGAAGTGGACCAGCAGAAAGGACGAGTAGTCTGACGGAGGAGTGAGCTGGGAAGTGGCTGCAGGACGGACGGCGGAAGAGCGCGGGGAGGTGGCAGGCTGGCGGGTCGCGGTCGGGTGTTCCGTCGTTGATCAAGCCTCCAACGCACTCTCTCACTTGCGGACGAAAGCGGGGGGGGGGGGAGAGGGGGGGGGAGGGGGGGCGGGAAACGAAAAAAAAAAAAAAAGTAAAGCCGCGAAAAAGTGAAGCCGGAAAAGAGCGTGAGGGGGGAGGCGGGGGCCGGCGGAGAAAAGACGAAGAAAAAAAAAAACATAATGAATTGTAGTTAACGAAACAAACCGTATAAAAGTAATCGCCTCAGTTGTCTTGGCTGCATGTGGCACTAGCGCAAAAGTACGTACATCCGACGTTACGTAAAACAACTTACCAAGCCAATGGTGGTACAACTTTCAGAAGAAGCCATGGGAGTAACAGCTCCAGAAGGGCCCCAAACTGTTCGTTTAGTCCGTCCCCCGAGCCGAGGTCGATCGACACCGTCACGCTCTTCAGCGAGCTGCCCAGCTGGCGCGCGACGCCCTCCAATAGACCCCGCAGACGGTCGAGCGTCGTGGGGTGCGCCGTGTCGAGGAATGTCGTCGAGAGACCAGCGCTTGACACGAGTTCAACGAACAGCTGCAGTGTCAACAGTCGCCGATTGACGTCAAACCTTGCACCCAATTCCCTTTGCATCTCTCACCGTCGACTTGTCCGCGTTGACGGCAACGTGGAGCGTCGTCGTCGTCTGCCAGGCGGCTTCCGCCTTGCGGAGCGAGCGGACGGCCGGCCAAGCGAGCCGACAGGTCGCGATGTCGCGCAGTTCCAATTGCGAGAGCACCCGCTCGAGCAATTGCAAGCCGTGGCAGCTTTGGAATCATGCTTTTCGACTCTCCAGCTCTGGCTCAGTCACTTGCGGATTGAGGTGAGCGACAGGGTCGCGCCAGCTGAGACAACGTACTCCGTGTACTGAAGCGGCAAGTCTGACTGCGCCTGCTTCTGTACAAACTGGGGAACAGTACACGGAACGGGGCACGAAACGGCGAGGTTCACAAAAGACAGAAGGGTATGTCACGGACTGTCGGTTGTCGAATGAGCGAGAGTATTTATGTGCAGTGAGGGGAGGGGAGAGGGACGCTATCTCGGCGTCGTCCGCTTGTGCCGCGGGTGTCCACTCCGGTCTTGCAGCAGGCGCGCTGCCGCCGCCGCTTGTCAGCGGAGGCCGAGGCACGCCGCTTGGACCGTAGGCTGCTTGGCTTGGCGGCGCTTGAGGTAGACGCGACGCCTGGTTGCTGGAGACTGGTCGGCGGGTGGCTGGCGTCCTTGGGAAAGTTCAGCGCCGTTGGAGTCCGGAGTTGGAGTGAAGATTGCCGGAGTACGGTATGTACAAGTGTAGGTCGGCTGGTGGACGTCCTGGCGGACGTCAGTACACTCCGGCACCCACTAAGACATAGGTACATACGCTTGTAGCTTCGCTTGGCTTGTTGGACGGCGTGGTGACGCGCACCGTATCCTAAGCCAGTGGGTGTTTGGTACAGCCACTGGTGCAGTCTCTAGTACGCTCATGCTGGGGTTCGGGAGTCAGGCTCAGGATCCGTGTCGAAGTGGGTGGTTCCGCTCACTTGTTGGTTCGAACGATTTGACTAGGTTTGTTTTTATTAGGATTGAACAATCCACCTCCACCACATTCCACAAACAAACAATCCACCACAAACACCACATTCCCCATCATTTCTTCTATCATACTTGACCGAATTGAAGTTTGTTGGAAGGAACTTATGGCCTTGGTGACCTTGTCCCGGCGATTTTTAAGGGAAAAAGACGCTCTAATTGGTACACTCTAACACACACTCACACAGTCTCACATACACATACATGTACATACATACACATACGCGACCATACATACACCCAGACTTAGAAAATTTTGCCTTTCAGACGATGCTCCATTTTGGGAGGGGGCGTAATTATAGAGGGGGGGGGGCTTATAAACTCAAAGTGGTCTTAAGAGGGTGTATAATTATAGGGGGAGCTAATCATAGTGGGCATAATATAGGGTTTACGGTAATTGGCTTTTTCCGCTTTTTACCTTTTGCCCCCTTTCGGGGATGCCGAAATCGAACCGCTACGTAAAAGACACCGACAGCGCGAGAGAAACTGTACGCGCGCATTTTAAAATGTACTTCAAAAAGCAGCGGTCGAGCGCAGTGTGAAGTGAAGCGGATCCACGCCCGCCACACGAGACGCCGATCTACAACGCGCCAGGAACGTGTCCACCTATCTCTACACTTGCGCGTTTGGCTTTCCATTCCAGTTAGCACTTGGGTTTGAGCCAGTCGGCAGCGATGCAGCGATGAGTTCGTCTCATCGATGGCGCTGAGCTGGATCGTGGGGTTGTGTTACCTGCAGTCATTCTATCACCTTTGGCGCAGTAAATTTTGGCGAATGTGCAGTAGTACATTGACAATCATGTTAACAAGGTTAGTTGTTGTATGTGCGTGCACCACAAGTGTTTGGACGAGAGACGATTTTAAATCACGACATTGTGATTTTGAAAGGTTTAAACAGCACTACTAGAGTGTGACACACGTATAAACGGGAAAAGCTAAACCATTGTACCATTGTACCATTGTACGGACCTAAGCCTAGCCAAAGCCTAAGCCTAAGCCCAAGCATAAGCAAAAGCCTAAGCCTAAGCAAAGCCTAAAACTAAGAAAATCTTACCTTTTCGGCAGCTGTAGTGTTAGCAAACCATTGTACGGTTGTCCATTAGCCTAAGAAATGCCTAAGCCCAAGCCTAAGCAATGCATAAGCCTAAGCCTACGCGAGGCATGAGCCTAAGCCTAAGCAAAGCCTAAGCCTAAGCCTAAGCGAGGCGCAAGCCTAAGAAAATAGGTCTGTACAATTGTACAATGGTACAATGGTTTAGCTTTTGCCGTATAAACACGCAATGGCTGTGTTGGCGGTGTTAGGGGTGTCTTTTAGATGACGCCAACATCGATTGGCCCGCTACCGCTTCTCGCGTGACGAGCGCGGCTTGTGAGCAATCGATAACTTGTCTGCTTCGTCGCTGCTCTGCTTGTCGAACTAGTGCACTAGGAGCGTCTAGCCGTGTACACGTACGTACGTACGTATGTCGGTTGGCACGGAAGCTACGGAGGGCGCTGTGTTTTTCTTGTTCTCCCGTGGCGAAAGAAGGGAATAGCTGGACTGGAGATGAGTCGTACGGACCGCATGGAGGCGGTGGGCGAGTTCGAGTACAGCAAGAAGGACCTCATCGGCCATGGCGCCTTCGCCGTCGTCTACAAAGGCAGATACAAAGAGGTGCGCCCTGAGCGCATGGGTTCCCACGGGCCACAATATAACTGTTTCAGCGCTCCTCCGTCCCCGTCGCTATCAAAGCGGTGTCAAAGAAAAACCTGCAGAAATCAAAAAGCGCGTTGCTGGGCAAAGAAATCAAAATTCTAAAGGTGAATTCTTGCTTTGGTTGAAGAGTGAGGCGAGCCATCGAGATCGCCGTTTTAGGAGCTGAGCAACCTGAAGCACGAACACTTGGTGGGGCTGTTGAAATGCATCGTGAGTTGTGAAACCGATTTCAAATGCGGCGGCACTGTAAAGCCGGTTTCACAATCGCCTTGTAGGAGACGGCAACGCACGTGTATCTGGTGATGGAGTACTGCAACATGGGCGACTTGGCAGACTTCCTGCAGGTGAAGAACACCCTCAGCGAGGACACCATACGCTCGTTCGTCCGCCAGATCGGTGAGTCATTCCCCACTCTCCATAAGCAGTCATGTCTTCTGCTGCAAGTCTCACGCCCCGGTCCCTACCCTTAGCTCGCGCCCTGTCCGCGATCAACCAAAAGGGCATTCTGCACCGCGACCTCAAGCCCCAGAACATCCTCCTGTGCGCGAGTCAGGAGCAGCTGACGGCTAGTGGAGGGGGCCCGCACTCCCTGAAGCGGCCCATCAACCCCACGGAGCTGACGCTCAAGATCGCTGACTTCGGCTTCGCGCGCTTCCTGCAGGACGGAGTCATGGCGGCCACGCTCTGCGGATCGCCCATGTACATGGTGCGTGTCTGCTCTGCGCCGGCGCCCTATACTCACGTACAGGCGATCCCCGAAACAGATTCTTTGCTCTCAAGAAACATTCGTCGAATATCCGACGTAATTGAATCTTGTTTCAGGCGCCAGAAGTGATCATGTCACTGCAGTACTGCGCCAAAGCCGACTTATGGTCCGTTGGCACGATCCTCTTCCAGTGTCTCACGGGAAAGGCTCCTTTTCAGGTGACACTCGCATGTCCCTTAGGCAGTTCGTAAAACAATACCCACTTTTACATGTACATGTACATACCTGTCCAGTGTCCACGCGTATTGAATTTATGGCTCGAGTTGAGTACAATTTGCATGCTTTAGGCACAAACCCCGCAGGCTCTGAAGCAGTTCTACGAGCGGAACAAGGAGTTACGACCCAAGTACGCACGCGTCTTTTTGTCCATGAGAAAATTTGTATATTGGAGCGAAATTTCCTACAGCATACCGGAGTCGACGTCGCCTCAGCTGCGAGACTTGCTGCTGCGCCTGCTGAAGAGGAACGCGAAGGAGCGAATGGACTTCGGTGGGTTTTTTGGCTGCTCTATGGAAAGCACCATTGATCCTCTAATTTGCCCCCCCCACGCATACCTGTAACCGGGTCTGGAAGAGGGGGGGGGTGGCTGGACCAAAAAGTGGGGGGGGTAGCTGGCCATTTTTTGAGTTATACTGGTACTTTTTGGTCAAAAATGGGTATAAATAGGGTCTAAACAGTGTTATTTAGCTGTTTTATGGTCATATAACACTGAAAAGCACTGAAATACACCAACATTTACTCACTGTTATCGTTTTAGACTGAGTGAAAATCCCTTGGGAAAATTCTGGGGGGGGGTTGGGGGGGAGTTGGGTGGGTGTTGGAAAATTAGTGCGGGGCCCCCAACCCCCCCCCCAGTTACAGGTATGCCCCCACGTGAGATTGTACGGAGCGTTGCACGTAGCATGTATGTACATGAGGTCAGCAGCACCAACAAGCTCCCCATACATCGACCCTTCCGAATTTTTAGTCCCCCCCCCCCACCCCACCAATTAGTCCTCCCCCTACGGCCCGTTCCGGTGGGTCATGAGTGGGCTTACGGTTTTTCAAACGCTTCTTGCGTTTCAGAGGAGTTCTTCACGCACCCCTTTTTGGCGGAGAACTGTCCGCCGGACGAGCTGTTGGTATCGCGGCCGCTGTCGGTGCCGCGGTCGGCGTCGAACCAGAGTCAGGGCGGCCTCAGCAAGGCGCTGACGACCGCTGCGGCCGCGTCGCCAGCGGCTCTGCCGCGCGCGCTGACGAGTCGCAAGCTCACGCCCTCGCCCGCGGCTCGCGGCGGCGCCGACTGGTCGAACGGACAGCAGCTCCGACAGGCGGCGCCGGCGCCGATGTCGACGCCCACGCAGCACCAGCAGCACCAACAACCCAGAGGCGCTGCATGGCCCCAGCAGTCGAGACAGCAGCAGCAGCCGGACACCCTGACCGAGAGCGGCGACGACTTCACGTTCCTGCCGCCTCTGGAGAAGAACAAGCAGTTGCAGCAGCCGCAGCGAACGTCTGTCTTGATTGCCGACTCAATTATTCGTGCAGAGAGCGACATTCTCCTCTTCAGTGCGGGCAGTCCCAACGCCGTACGCAAGGTGCAGGTGTCGGCGACCGTGTCCACGCCCAAGAGCGTGCCCAAGCCGACGCCGGTGCCGTCCCAGCGCGAGAACTACATGAAGATGGAGCAGCGCCAGCTGCAGCTTCGGCAGGAGAAGCGCGCCCTTCGCCAACCTCCGCCCCCTCCTCCTTCTGCCGCGCAAGACGCGGACTTGGCCAGAAACCAGCAGCAGCAGCAGGCCAGGAAAGAGACGGCAGCCAAGAAGGTGTCGGGCGTCGTCCTACCGGACGCGGCCGAGCTGGAGCCGCCCGCTAGTGAGACCGACTGACTGGATTTGACCGATGGAGTTTTGTCAAATTATCTCTTGCGCGTCACAGCGCAATTCGCACTGACCGAGGCGGGCAAAGCGGCGGCGACGGTGGCCAAAGGCCAGCAGGGCTCGCCCACGCGTAGGCACACCGTCTGCAACGAACTCAACAAAATGGCGGCGCAAGACGTGCAGCCTCCGACCGTCCCGCTGAAAGGCACTTTCAATTGAGGAAAGCGTGGTGTAATTAGCTAATTATCGAACGTTTTTTTTTGCAGACAAACAGACGAGCGCTGGCATGGGCGCCATCGCAGCGTTGGCAGCCGGCGTCAGGGCTACGAAAGTCGGTGCGTCGGACAGAGTCGAGAATTCTGGCGTCTGGTTGTCGACATCGCATTCTTGATACTACCCTACCCTTACAGACAACTCCCCGTCGGCGGGAACACTGAACCCGATTCGCGAGCAGCTCCAACAACCGCCTCTCGCGTCGGAGAAGCAGGAAAAGACGCCGCCGAAAGTCGACAATTTCAAGTCGACTGCTTTATTTCTTGTCAAAACTTTCAACTTTCAATTAATCCTCCAATTCTCCCTCCAGGTTCCTGAGCGACGTGAAGCCGAGCAAGGGCAACAAGGAGAACGACGCGACGGCGCTGTCGTCGTCGGACGAAGGCAGCGACCTCGAAGACAACGAGCCTCTCAAGCTGCCCTTCGCGCCGCCCCCCAGCGCCCACTCCGCCCTCGGTATGCACTCGTCCCAACTTTTGAGCTGGAGACGTGTAGCTACGATTGGTCGGGAGGAGGCTTAGCTGCAACTATTTTTCATTGTATCCTACCCAACGTGGGTTTGTGGGGTGAACAGTCTGTGAATGACCACTCCATAGTGGTACATGATCGCTGTTTTTGTGTCCTTTGCTTTAATCAGCCAACACGAAGATACCGCCTTTAGAACCAATTTTGTCCAAAATAAAATCTACTTTTTTCTTACTATTTTTATAGCATATTTATTACCTTAGCTGAGGTGATTAGAGTTAGCCCTCCTCCCCTCAACCCCATCTCTCGACTCTCTAGACGCCATGCGCATTCAGACGCGTCTGGCCAGAGCGAAGCGATGGAGAGCGTGCACGAGTCTCCCGAGAGCCAAGGGGGCATTTCTCCCCAGCGAGAGAGAAAACCTTCCGTCGAAGAAAATTCTGTCACCCCAAGTCCGTTCGCTGAACGGAGAGCCGACAAAGACGTTGGCGGTGGCACGAAGCTCGAGAAGAAATTGTCGATTACGCCTCCGGAGCTGCAGCAGGAGGTCTTGCTGGATGTGAGTTTACTTGTCGTCTTTTTTTTTGCGGCAAGAAAAAAACGAAAAAGAAAAAAAGCAACTGCAGAAAGAGCACAAGGAGACGCTGGCGAAACTGAGTTTCGTCCACCAGATCGTCGACAGCCTCGTCCAGCTGGCGCAGGCCAAGGCCAGCCCTCTCTCCGTCATGCTCCAGTCTCGCAAGGTAGAATAGCGCGTAAATTTAATTGTGTCAAACATAAACCTTGAAATTCGAACTAAAAACCGTCTTCAGAACTCGGGTGACGTTCGAAACGGCGAGGCGTACAGGCGAGCCGAACAGCTGGTGGTCTACGTCAGAGGTATTTCGGTGCGTTGTCTTTTGCGGTATAGTGTGGAAATTCGATTTCAGCGCTGCACATGCTGTCATCGGCGCTGCAGTTGGCCCAACAGGAGGTGGCCGCCAAGCGTCTGCAGCCCTCGCCTGCAGTCAGAGAAGGTACCGTACTACTCGAAAATGTATACTGTACAGTGTACACATCAGTTTCACACAAAGGGTCGTATTCGGAGTTGTCTCGACACACTAGTGTTGTGAGGGTGAGAGATTCGTTGCAGTGCTGACGGCGCTGAACGACCGCTACCACAAGTGTCTGGTGCGCTCCCAGGAGCTGGTGTCCCTGGGCCTGCCCAGCAGCAACACGCAGGACGCCACGGCCACCACGCAGTTGATCTCGGTCGAGAAACTCATGTACAACCACGCGCTCGAGCTCTGCCAGTCTGCGGCCCTGGACGAACTCTTTGGGCAGCCCAATCTGGTGCGTGCCTTTGACCTTTGCGTCTTGTGTAGACTGCGTTTGACGAGCATGTCTGTGACATCTGGGGTCCCCCCCTCACCAAAATCTTGCGATGTGCTTTCAATCCCTGCGTAAGCGTTTTTAAAAGTGGGTGTGGGTGTTGTTTTGACCGTAAAACACCAAAATAGCGCTATTTGAACGCTGTCTGTGGAAATTTTTGCAGTCTGAACATTTGAAGTGCCGATTATTTCGCCCTGGGTTTGGTGCAACTGCAAGATGCTCCTCTCACGTTGCAGTGCTCGCAGCGCTACCAGACGGCTCAGACGCTCCTCCACTGTCTCAGTCAGCAGGTCACCAACGAGGAGGACCGCGCCCTCCTCAAGAAATGTCAGCCGCCGGAATGAAACTTCTGTTTTTATTTCTTTTTTTTATTTGTTTTAATTTGCAGACAAAGATGCGGTGGAGAAGCGATTGCGGATTCTGGAACGACAGGGTCTCGTCTCGGTGGTGCAGCAGTTTTGAGCGCGCGCTCTACAGCACGAGTCCGTCCGTTCGTCCGTCTGTCTGTCCACTACCTAGCGCATCTGCGTCCGCTTGTGTATCACTACTACTGTACCACCACCCCCACTACTGTATCTCTTTGTCAGCGCGACAGATATTCAGCGAACCCTGGTTGGCGTCAGCAGTGTCGGTATTTTTTTTTTTGAACGACTGTTTTTTGGCGATTCCTAACTGGTTGGCTGTCTGAGCCAGCGAATTGTCCTGAACAAACGAGCGCGCGCTAGGACAGCCCTCGTTCGTCTCCCAACGTTTTCGGGTGATTCCTTCTCGCCTGTACAATGTAGACTCGACACTGCAACGTTCTCTATTCAGTGCGTGCGTGCTCGTACGCGTGTCGGTGTGCGCTTGTCGTGTGCGTGTGTACCGCGATCATGTCATATACAGTGGTGCGGCGGCGGCTTTTGTAGCCCCCTTTTGTAGTACACATCGTACGGTGCCGCACCACTGTTTGAGTGGAGAAGACACCTTTTGTACACGAAACTCGTATGAAAGGTGCCATGGCCCGAAATTCTTGCGCGTAGGCAGACAGGCGAGCGTACTTCCAGTTCTCTAGTCCCCTCGCGGTCGGGTCGAGACGCGCCACCCCCGCGTCCCCTTCCGTTTCTCGTGAATTTATTTTCCTCTTATTCGTCCTTTGTTTTTGAGTGTTTTCAGCGGCAGCCACGCTTTTGTACCATGGTGTTTTCATCAGAGAATAAACGCCGGCTTGTCCACAGCTGCAGCGCACGAACTGCGATGCACACTGTTGAACTAAGTGGTCTGCAGTATCTATGTATGTATGTACGTGTGTGGTGTGTGTGTGTGTGTGTGTATGTATGTATGTGTGATTGCATGTGTAGTCTACTGCGCTTGCACAGTATGTTACTGTGAGAATAGGTTGCAGTGTGCGTATGACGCAAGGATGACGGTACTTCTGCTTCGGCAGGTCATCATGTGTAACGCAGACAATCCAATGTGCTGTTGCAGGGGTCAGACTGAGGAAGAAATCTACCTGACGTCCAAGCCCTGCCATCCTTCAATGCCTGCGCTGTGTACCTGTTGCAGAGCGGAAGCGCACGCTTCGCACTGCAGTTAGCCTGGCTGTTGCCGTTGCGTTGCCGCGGCTGCAGCAAGCCGGCTCGCTAATCCGCTGCGTCTACGTCGTCTGCTCTGCTGAACGGCCATGCCGCGCATCTGATCGCATCCCTATCCCGTCCTGCCTGTTCGATTCGTGGTGCACAGTTGCGATGCGTCCGTCCGTCCACTACCAGTTTCCTGGTCCACTCTCCTGTCTGCTCTCTAGGTGGGGAGCGGCACCCCAATGCAAGGCTAGGGACAAACGATCTAAAAGCAGCGGGTCGCGCCGCGTGATCCCCGCTAGATCGGACGACCCCCCGCGGATCAGTTCACCCCCACCCCGTCCCTCTATCGCCGGTAGTCAGTCAGTCAGTCGTCTTGCTTTCTCCAGCGAATTTCTCCGTCCTCTAAAGCCCCTGTCCTTCCTTCCTTCCTGCCCCAAGATGGTGTCGGCGCAAGAGAAATTTCTTCCTTCGGTGAGTGCTCGGTTTGGTGCTGGAATGTCACAGCTGCACTGCTTGCTGCGTCTATTCGTGCAGATGCCCGCGCAGCCCAAGCCGACTGGGCGTCGCAAGCGCGTCACCGTCGCCGAGCGGCTGCTCGCCTCCTCGGTAATATGGAGAACGAGTGTAGTGACTGGTGTTGTTGAGCACTGCAAAGGAATTAATTTATTCTAGCGGTTGTTCAAGAAGCAGACGTCCTACGACTCGTCGGCCAGCGCCCACTCGGCCGACAGCGGCACCGCCTCGGCTTCCCCACCCGTGGTACTGTCCCGTTTCTGACGCTATGTTCCAATCGCCGCGTGGTCTGCGCTCTTAAGATCGTTTTTCAATCTCGTGACCATTGTAGACGCCCCTGCTTCCGACCCAGCCCCAGCCGCCTCTCCTCGCCCTCCCCAATGCGGCTGCCGTCGCCGCCCACAAGCGTATGCGTTGAAAACCATCGCTGCCGTCACTGCGGAGACCATGTGCAAAGTTGCAGCGCAGAATCACAATTGCCCCGTCGCATTTCCCATGAACACGAGCGTGCCCGTCGACCCTTGGACGGGGCTGGAGGTCGAGTGCGCCGCCTTCTTCGCCGAGGGCGTCCTCTACCTGCGCACCGCGCCCGTCCACCACCGATTCCACCTCCTCGTCGACGACCTCAGCGTGTGCGGTCTTTGAAAATTACTCAATTATTCGATTAAAATCGCGTTTTTGCTTCAGGATGATGCGGAGCCGTCCTCTGGTCGCCCGTGCCGAGACCACTAGAGCGTCGGCTGCCGCGGCCATCCTGGTCGAAGAGAGCGGCGAGTGGCTGCGCTGTCTCGTCGAGCGCACCTACAAGAACTCCGTCGACGTGCGTCTCGTCGACGTCGGCGACTGGGTAATAAATAATATTAAAAAAAAAACAAAAAGAGTTCCTATTTTTTATTACTATTTGGTCAGGTGAACGTGCCTCGCGCCTGTCTGGCCAAGCTGCCCGACAGCTTTCTCAAGACGCGACGCGAGGTGCTCCGCTGCGTGCCGGACACGGCCGACCCAGTCACCGTACTGCACTTCTTTCAAATTTGCGCGCTTTTCGCCTAATTTAAATTGTTCCTTTAACCACTAGGAGTCGACGCTGGCCGCGCTCTACGACTTCAATCTCTCCGGCGAGTTCATCGCCTTCTTCTGCGCGCTCGACCGCCGCACCGCCACCTACGTGAGCTGTTTTGGCTTAAATGCGTTAAATTTTAATTCTAAATCCTATTACGTTTTTTTTCGTTGCAGACCGTGCGGCTGGCTCGCAAGTCCCTGGTCTGAGTCAGACGCGCGTCCGAGCGGTCCATCAGACGCCGACGGCCCTCTCTCTCGATTTCCGAGCTGACCAACTGATTCGACTGTTGTACATCACACGTTGATTTTGTAGTTGATCGCTCGCGAAAATCTGTTACTTTTCAATCTGTTGTCGCTCGTGGTGGTATAGTGAAGTGTGGCCGCCTGGTCTTAGATCCTAACTGGATTAGTGCTGAAGCGTTAACCGCCACACACACACGCACACACACACACAACACACAAAGCCGTATGTATCACCTGGACCAACACAACATCTACTGTTCTCAGCGAGGTATGTACATTGTATCTACCTGCCGTATATTGTGTTGTGTTGTAAGGGGGGCGTTGCTTTCTAGCTTTTGCTCATTGTGTGATTTGCTGAAGTATTCTGTAACAACAACGCACAGTAATACCGTAAACCCTATAATTAGCCCCCCCCCCCCTATAATAATGCACCCTCCCAAGACCACTTTGAGTTAATAATAATAAGCCCCCCCTCCCTATCATTACGCCCCCTCCCTAAATGAAGCATCGTCTAAAAGGCACATGTTTCCATGTCTGGGTGTATGTATGTACACGTATGTGCATGTGAGACTGTGTGAGAGTGTGTTAGAGTGTACCAACGTGTGTGCACAGCGCCTTTTTCCCTTAAAAATCGCCTCCACGCGCCTTTTTGCCCACACATCTTCCCACTCATCGACACTTCCAGTTTATAAGCCCCCCCCTTTATAATTACCCCCCCCTATAATTATACACCCTCCTAGAGCTCGAACGAAAAAATTAGCCCCCGGGGGGCTAATTATAGGGTTTACGGTAATAGCCTTGCTGATCCGCGGTAACCTCTTCCGGTCGAATACCTAGACGAGCGAGACCCAGACGTGCCTAGTCGAGCGAACGGTGCTTGTGGTTGTGCGACGAGTGCGCGCATGCGCTCAATCGATCGCGTCATCATCGGAAGGCTGCGAGTGCGGCCGCGAGAAGGAGCGTCGTCAGGGAGACGGCGAGGCCGGGGGCGCCTCCGCCCTTCTTGTCCTTGCCGTCCTCGCCCACGACGAGCGTCTTCAGGTTGGCGCTCTCCGACGACACCGCCCGCTTGTCGCCGTCGTGCACCACGAGCTCTGAACGAGGCGCGAGGCGCTGGGAGCAGCTCGCCACCAGGGGCAGCGGATAGTCCAGTGGTAGAGAATCGGCCTCTTGCGCGCACGACTCCGCGTTCGATTCTTGATGGATCCACTGACGAGGTGTTTTTCTCCCTGTCAGTGGATTGTCTCGTGCTGTCGCTGCCCTAGATCGCAGGTGGCGTTCTTCCGAATTCTCGTGGTTTAATGATGTGCCTCCAGCCAGACAGGAAGACGTCATGGTGTGCTATATGGGCCATTGACGGCCTCCTAGCGTTGCCTCTAATCCAACAGCGGCAATCAGCGCGGCAAGAGGGACGCTCGCACACCTCCGTTCTCCGTGTCATCCTTGGTGCGTCCGTAGGCGAGGTAGGCGTAGAGGTCGGCGTCCAGGTCGTGCAGACTCTCCTTGTAGTCGCTCTCCAATTCCTTCACCGCCGCCGCAGGGTTGACGGCCAGCTCAAACTCGCAGTACTGCCGTCGGTTGTCCACGCCCACCGCCTTCAGCGTCGCCACTTTGCCCACCTAAAGCCGCGGGCGCATGTTTTTCGATACTCCCCCGGATGGCTTGCAGGTAGAATTCATGGTTAAATATCCGAAACATGGACGAACATTGGCGTCGTTGTCGCTCTTGTACGCTTTCTTGGCCCCATAGCCGATGCGGACGAGCTTCTTGCCCTTTGCCATGTCTTTGGGGTTGAAGAGGCACTCGACGGTGAAGAGGCTCTCCTGAAGTTCTCGCGGTCTACTACAAGGGCCCGTCGCTTGCTGGGCATTCGCATGCAAGCCGTAGAGCAGTGTGGGTGGGCAAGCGCCAGTATGCAAAAGAAAGGTCAATCTCTTTGATCAATCTTTCTTTTTTCGAGCATGCATCCCAAAACCGACCATCTGCTCATTTTTGGGGCTGACGCCAATCGCCATCCAGTTGAGCATCTTGTCTTCCGCACCATGGAAGGGCGTCTCGAACTGCACGAGCAGCGTCGTGTCGTCCACCTTCGAAATCGTCGGCGTCAGTCTGGAAGTGCATATTTGCGTTCGGTATGGGTGTGGTGGTGGCTGGAATAATGCACAGACACATACAGCTGGCTGGAAAACCCACTTGGTCTTGTCCTTGTCTTCCATCTCGAATGAATACGGCGCGTGCGCCGCGAGCATCTGTTGAATGTCGAAAGCGCGCTTGCTGACGCCCCTGTTCTCCCTCTTCTTCTTTGGCTCGGGGCTGTGCGGCTGGATCCCTGTTGGACATGACGCGTTGTGTTTCCCTCTCGCTCTCATGCGAATTTTTTTTATTCCCGATCACACTATGCAATGCGCAAATATTGTGCAGCTCTGGGAAATGATCGCAATTGTTTAGCGAGAAAGGGCCGCAGCCACACACACAACATGATTAGGCAGCCACTTGCATGATTACCTGATCATGATTACCCGATCACTTGCATGATTATCAAGGGCAACTCACTTTTAGCCTCTTCGAATTTGCCGTCCATGACTTCAACGAGGCCAGTCGCCGAGTAGAGATGCAGCTTGCCCGAAAAGTCCATAAGGTACTTTTCGTACGGTTTGCCTTTCGCTTCCGTTTTTGCCTGGGTGTTGAGAACAAACTCGCAAGTGCAGACCATTTGAGCGCAGCTGACAGCTCCTTTTGTCACAATCTTGGCAGTCTGAAGTAGCAAATTCTGTTGTTTGTGTGCATGCATTGTATGTGTTGTTGTGTTTGTGCGTGCGTGCGTGCGTGCGTGCGTGCGTGCGTGCGTGCGTGCGTGCGTGCGTGCTTGCGTGCGTGCGTGCGTGCGTGCGTGCGTGCGTGCGTGCGTGCGTGCGTGCGTGCGTGCGTGCGTGCGTGCGTGCGTGCGTGCGTGCGTGCGTGCGTGCGTGCGTGCGTGCGTGCGTGCGTGCGTGCGTGCGTGCGTGCGTGCGTGCGTGCGTGCGTGCGTGCGCTCACGTCTAGCTCCTTGATGTCTTCATTGAGGCCCTTGTATAGAGACACGTACTTCCCTCTCATCTTACCGTTGACCCTGCCCAAGCGTATGAGGCTCTTCTTTGTGTCTGTCATGTCGAACAGACACTCCACGGCAGACATTGAGTGCTGAATGACCACTTTTGAGTGAATTCTTCCTACGGGAATTTGTTCTATGTACGTCTGTGAAAAGGGTTTGACACAAAATCACCATTTCATGATTGTCAGCGTATCCAAAAGCGATCCAATTCATTTGCGTCGCCACTGGAGTGGGAACGACAATTGAAGCGGACACCGTCACCTTGACTTCATTGTCTTTGTCCGTTTTCTCGACCTTGATGTTTGATCTGCGAGTATTACCTATTTGTTTCTTTTGTGGATACATATTGCGCTACAAGTTTATGGTCAAACGATAAGGCTTACGTTTCCAGCACGTCTTTTCTGGACACATCTACACTGATCTGTGCGCATCTGATCGTTTGAATCTATAATTTTGAACTTTTTGACGTGCGCTTGCGTGCGTGCGTGCGTGCGAGCGAGCACGATCTGAGCATGCTGCACACTAAAACGCTTGGCGTATCAAGTGGCACACATGCGACGCGCTCCACATCACCTGTAACCTGTGATGGAACTCACCAATAGCCCTAAAAATGCCAACGCAAGAAGAGCTTGCATTTTGATTTGTTGGTTTTGACGTAAAGTGCACTCTAGGCAAAGTGCTGGCATGCGACTGAACTACTGCGAGACAAGTTCAGAACATGGCGTAGTCTCCGTCAGCAGTGTCAATGGCACGCCGCTTATCAGCGAAAGGGCGCGCCGTCTCAATGGCGTTAAACGCCCAGGAATGCAGCCTCTCTGAGTGTACAGCAACACATAATGGATGCAGAGAACTGCACTGCACTCTCGTGTTGTACAACTGCTGTGCACACGCAAAAAAAAACTGAAGTGTGCTGAGATATTGAACATCAAGAGTGTGCTGAGAAAAACTGAAGTGTGCTGAGATATTGAACATTTTTGATGTACATATCTGGGGAGGGGGGGGGGAGTAATTGTAGACTGGGAAAGGCAATTTCTTTTGGGGTGTGGCTACCAATTTGGAAGGGTCGAGGCGCGAGCTTCGTTTTGTTCCCACCGACCGCACATAGGTCCTGTTTGTTTCTTCATCGCCAAGTTTGCTCAGCTCATAGTGCATGGTCGAGTCAGCAACTTTGAGACACGAAGGCGCATAGGGTACATGTATGACGGGTATTGTATTGCACACAGGGTCAGGTTCAAACGTTACTCGAGTACAAGCGTTCGGGCGCAACGGCAAAACGAGAGGAGTCAAACAAGCGACAGCACTGCACGCAAACTTGGACAGAACTCTATTAGGAGTAGCAGCTGAGAATGCCACGACCGGTTAGCGTTGCGTCATTAATCACAGTGGCGGGCGTCCCTCTACAGGCTAAGGCATTTGTCTGGGAGTTTAAGCGCAACGTAGGGCCCTCCTCACCACATCGTGGCGAGTAGCGCGGCCGCAAAGGTCAACAAGACGGAGACGGCGATCACTCCTGCACCGCCGTCTTTGTCTTTGTCTTTGCCAAAGACCTTCTCCTTGATGTTGACCTTGTCGGAATAGCCTCGGGTCTTTTTCACGTGCTGCTCGAAATCTAAATTCGCGGTTGAAAGGTCTGTGAATAATTTTTTTTGGAAAATTTTTGATTTTCCGTCGCATCAATTTTTTGCCGTCAGAGCACGCGCGCGAGTGACGCTGCCCTGAGAGATAAACAGTACCGTAAACGCTATATCACCACCCCCATAATGAGCCCCCCCCCCCACCCTCCCTAAATGAGCAACTGTGTAAAAGGCATACTTTTTCGGTGTCTGGGTGTATGTGTGGGCTCGTATATATGTGTTGAGCGTGTATGCGAGTGAGAGTGTGTGACAGTGTGTTCCGACATGTGTGCACAGTGCAATTTTTTACCTTAAAAACTTTTCCGCGCGGTCAACGCCAACAAAGCACTCCGCCCATCGATCCTTCCAGTTTATTAGCCCCCCCCCGCCCCCCCCCCCCCCCTACAATTAGCCTCCCTTCTGCGGCCCGAATGAAACAATTAGCCCCCGGGGGCTAATTTTAGGGTTTACGTTAAAACTAGAACTGTCCTTTCGCCCTACCTATACGTACCCGATTTGAGGTCCTTTTTGGCGAGCGTGCCCGAGGCGACGTAGACGTGCAGGTCGTTGTCGAGGTCGTGGAAGTTGGCCTTGTAGTCGTCGTCGAAGCCGTCCGCCGCCTTCTCGGGGTTGGTCACCAGCTCGACCTGGCAGTAGGGCCGGCCGTCCTCCATGCCCACCGTCTTCAGGGTCGCCACCTTATTCACCACCTGCGAGCTGGCGTCTGCGTAATTGGCGCTGTTTGCCAAACAAAAGAGCCACAAACAAACGCACGGCCGCGTCCGTGACGCTCTTGTAGTTCATGCCTGCCTTGTCCGGCTTTGCCCAGCCCAAGCGCACCGCGTTGGCCTTGTCGACATTTTTGGGATCGTAGACGCATTCGACGGTGAACAGCTCCTTCTGAAAGTGTTCGAACCTGTTCTGTACACACCGCTCTCCCTCTTTCACGAACCATGCCGGTCTCAGGACTGAATCCGACGGCGAGCCAGTTGAACTTGGCATCGTCCGCTTTAGGCTTGGGCGCCGTGAACTCGAGCATGACCTTGTCCTTGTCCTCGCCCATCTTTATGAATCGCGGCTCGTAGCTGCAAGTATGCCAGACACCGTCTTACCTACCTAGCTAGACTTCTCCAAGCAGAGCTTGTTTCGGCCCCGCTTGCTTAGGCTTTCACTAGCTGGAGCAACGCAAAGAACGGCGCAGCGGAAACGTTCCCTACTCCATGTTGTCGATCTTGATGGTCGCTGGCGTTAGACTGGCGAACAGCTCCTCGACGTTGTAGGCGCGCGTGCTGACGCCGCGATTCTGCCTCGTTTTTACAGTTTTGTCGGCGTTCAGCACGCTGTGGATCTTGATTCCTAAAACGTTCAAAGAATGCCTGTACTTATCGTGTGCTAATGTACATTTATGCCTGCACGGTCCTCCATATTGGGAGAATCACTCCAACTGCATGCTGCGACCCACATCGGACGTGAATACACTGTAGTCGGCCCACACTAGCCTACACTGTAGAACGAATGACTCTATCCCTCCCTCTAGGTTTTTGCCAATGGGCAGTTTGGGCAATGCCAATTGGCAGCATACACACGTTCTCCCATAAGATGCACACTTTCTGCTTCTTGGACGACGCTCACTTTCGGCTTTTTTAAAATCTGCTCCTTTGGCTTCGACGAGCCCGGTGGCGGAGTAGAGGAAGAGGTCGCCCGTAAAGTCGAGCAGGTACTTGGCGTACGCGGCGTCCTTGTTGGCCGTCTTGGCGTTGGTGAGCAGGTCGAACTCGCAGCTGCACGCGCCATCCTTGCAGGCCACCGCCACGTCTTTCACGATGTCCTCCGTCTGTACGACCGCTCCCACCACTCGGTCCGGACCGGGCAAGGTTCCGCAATGGAAGCGGCTTCCACGCACTCACTTTCAGGTCTTTTAGGTCACCTTCGAGCTTGTACAGGGACTCGTATGCCTTGCGGTCTTCGCCTTCGACGTATCCCAGTCGAACCATGTTCTTGGTGTCGGCTTTGTCTTTGTCGAACAGGCACTCCACGGATGCCATCTCGTACTACAATCCGCAGTTTAGACAGAGACGCCCTTTCCAATACAATAGTATATGGAATTGGGAATCGTAGCTGGTGACGCATCGACTCTCCGTCACCAGTATTGTTTTGTTGTTTTGGTTTTGCTGTTCTCGATTGAGTAATTCATCTCCGGGTTGGGTTTAGAGAGAAGGCGTGACAGTTGCAGTCGGAGAGGGTGCTTGTTGCGTTAAGAATTTCACACTACTGGGAGGCTTTAAATTATTACCATTTTTGGATTAGCGGCGTATCCAAAGGCGATCCAGTTTTTCATATCCGCCTTGTTGGCTTCCGGCACTTTCACGGGCTCGGCGGACACCTTGACGCGGATCGTGTTAGCCGTTTCCGACTTCTTCAGCTCGACGTTGCCCCTGCACCGTTTGATTATTGCGCGCACCGTGCACTGCTCGCTGCACTGTTGAAGCAATGCATCTGCAGTTGTAGAATTGAAAGGCTGCTGCCCCTTCCCACCCCATCCGTTCCACCAACAAGCCTAAGTATGTTGTATGTACAGTACATGAAAATCTCTGCAACACTTGTATTTTTAATAGCAACTCTTTCATTTTCATAGTTTTGCTCTTATACGTCTGAAAAAATCGAGAGTGCAGTGCGGGTACCATAACGCATACAGTGCTGTTACAACCGTAATCGTAATCTTACCCAAGTACCGAAAGCCACGTATTTGGCGTGTGAAGCATTGGCAGATAAGCGCCAATTGCGCATTTACGCTTAATTTCCAGACGGACAAGGTCGTCTCAGAAAAGTAAGCAAACACTTTTTGTATATCTATTCACCGAAAACCAACAGTTTGTTGCCAGATTACTGCCCACTCACTTCTTAAGCACATTTTGAGCAGAGGTAGACCCGGTCACGTCCGTTGTGATCGTGTCAAGGCCGCAGACGAGTGGAGGCAGCTGAATTCGGTTGGAGAGTATACTGTAGGGTATGCTGTATGTCGCACTGTCAATGTTCACACGAGCTAGGTACTCACCAGTGCCACGACGAGAAACCGTGCATTCATCGCGTCCGTTCGACTTTGGACGTTTCGTCTAGCAGCAGCCGCGCGCTGGCCAAAAGTCGTTCTGCAAAAAAAATCACCACCGAGTAGTCGAGCAAGCGTTATGT